>JAUMHG010000051.1:9360959-9378556 GCA_032359395.1 Enteromius anoplus | reverse complement strand
AGCTCAAAGGCAAATCGGTCTCTCTGGCGAGTTCCCATATGTAACGTCGAAGTGATTCGACTGAAAGGGTAACTAAACATTCACAAGTGCCCTGGGGTAATGATCAGCATTATGAGCACCTCAAAGGTAGCAGTGCCTGATTTTCGTTTTAATTATTGACAGCTGTTTCAAAGCTCAGAATGAATGCATTCGGAATGCTGATCTTAATTGTTAGGTATCATTAGTGGATTGTTCTGTTGTCATTGCCTTTGCCTTCTCCTTTCATAAGGCTCAGATCCGGTCTAAGGCCAGTGTCAAATACTAATTACAAAGAATGTGCATCCTGCGAGTTAATGAGCGTGCGCCAAACATTCTGCCAGCATTCATAGCTGACAATGTCAGCGACACAGAGAATATTCTAATGTATCTCTCCTTTCATCAGGCAGTCCTCTGGGCTTTGTGTGTTTGCTTTTACCTGTGAACTAGAGCAGAGCGATAATAAATATTCACAATATATTCACATTCATTTTTTTTGCTTCCAATACAAAACTAAGCAGCTTTTTAATATGACAATGTGTTTTTTTAATTTAGCCATTAATATTACTTAATACCATGTCATTAGACTAATTTTGCAGTTCATTTAATAGTTGGTAAAAGCTCAGTTAATTGCAGAGGGTAAATTTATACTGTCAAGTCAATTCGAATTTAAAATCAATGATTTGCATAATCACTCAAAAAAAATGTTTTTTTTTTTAAATAAAAGTACTTCTTAAATTAAATATTTTTTGTAGCCATTACTCCAGTGTCACATGATCTTTCAGAAACCATTGTAATGTGCTAAAAACATACACACACTGTATATTTGTATGTATTTATCATGTTTTTTATTTATATATTTATTTCTTTAAAAGCATTTACATTGAAAATCAAGGCAATGAAAACAACTTCAGCTCAAACTTCCTCATCTTACTTCTTTAGCACATCCAGAACACACATCAGGATTAACAAACTTTGTGAGCTTGAAAACACAATTGGTAGTGACTGTTCCACTATGTAAAAAAATGCTTTTTTCCCATAGCTTTTTCAATCATGGCTATAAGTTTTGTTAACTTCAATACTGAAAATATATTTAAATAAATATTTTCCATCTTATTTTAAGTGCAACAACCCAGGGTTTATTTTTAGTTCACGCATGGATGTGGGCTTCTGTGTTAAAATTTTTTTTTTAAATAACAGGCACAGCTAAAGGATGTATATAGACATGTGATAAATTACAATTAAAATGCTGAACGCACACGATACAGTTAAACAATCAATGTTCAATTTTAGATCTGTCACCTGCATAAATGCTTGATATAAATGTGAGGAGAACAACAGTACGCCTGCGATACTGCCGCTCACATCCCTGTCTTTCAGTTTCTCTGAGAATGATTGCTCAGTAATATCAGAAGTTCAGTGGGAGAAACATTTACTGACCTATTTTCATATTGTGCTAGTCAGAAGACATGCTGTTATTGCATAACTATGATCAAGACTTATACAGTACCACCAACAAAAATACAAACACTCATAAAGCATAAATCGGCATGCAAACTATATACTGTACAGAGACAAAACTGTATGTTGGTTTTATGATGTTGTGAGTAAAATAATACTGAGATTTAATGCATAAAAATAAATAAATAAAAAATGCTTAAGTCTAAGTCTGAACCTTTTTTAAATTACTGTTCCCACAAAATAAATGAATAATCGAGACTGATAATAATACAATAATGTTTCTTGAGCACCAAATCATCATTTTATTATGATTTCCTTGCCATCACAGAAAAAAAGCGTTTTTAAATAGAAAACAGTTATTGTAAAGTGTATTAATACTTCTCTCTCTTTTTATATTTTGTTTATTTATTTATTCATTCTTTTACTTTAACTGCATTTTTGAGCAAATAAACATAACCTTTCATTCGGTATCAACAACATTTTAAGTAATACACATGTGCAGACTTTAGGACCAACCACACAAATTTTCTTTTATGTCTGGCTTGACATTTATGAGTCACATAAAGTTAAAACCATGAAACATTCTCAGAATCTCAGAAGTGTAACATAATTTCTGTTGCATTCCAAAACAAATTACTATCTACAAGGTATTTCACCATGAAACACATTTCCTGTCAAGGTGTCCGCACAGAGGAAACATGTCAGTCTTTTATCAGTGGCAGAATACCAAAGAAAAAAAAGCCGCCATACTGGGCTCTGTTCAGCACTGTCTTTAATTAGCCCAAGACATTGTTTCATCCTACCCTTTCTCTGTCTAAGCAAACACTAGGTGATCTAATCAGCCTTCTTTTTGCAGTCTATTCAGAATCTTTGCATCACTTCTACCCTCAAGTTCATCCGCAAACGTCATTTTTTTTATGAAATGAATTCTCTTTTCACAGTTCTTTCTTTTTTTTCTCATAGTCTGCCAATAAAACAGAACTGCATTCATTTGAAGTTCTATCAAATGAATCAGTTTCAAAACTGTTTAACATAAGGTAACCTTGAAAGGTAAATTGCAGCAGTTTGAACGTAGTGACTTTAATTGAAGTAACAAAGAATGATTGGAGAACTGGAACATTATTAGATATGATTTTCAAAAATGTCTATTGCACCAAATTAGAAGACTTTGGGGTGCTTCTGCTTGTCAGTTATATTATAGCTAAAGCAGATTATTTAAATTACAATTACAATGAATATTATGGATGAAACGTCTCAATTACGTATGTAATCCTCGTTCCCTGAAGAAGGGAACGGAGATGTCACGTCAGTGACTGACGAATTAAGATCTCGCTTCGAAGACTACTCTACTTTGCGTTTATGAAAACACGCCAATGAACACTGGCAAGCAATGATTGCATCAAGCTGCAGCTGATTACCTCGTGAGTATAAAAGGAGTACAGGCAGCGGATGCATGCATCCTTAGGTTTTCGCTGAGGAGCCGAGCCGATGACCCGGCTGCTCGGCGGCGGTATAGCACCATTGGCGACGGGACGTGGCGCCTCCATTCCCTTCTTTAGGGAATGAGGGTTACATACGTCATGGAGAAGTTCCCTTTCAGTCGGTCACTCCAAGTCACGTGGAATATGACTGGCGAATTGGGATCCCTACCAAAACACAATGGACGCTGACCCTTACAGTTTCCTGCGGGACTCTCCCAAGCCCCCTCTGTCTGGCATACACGCGAAGTAGATTGGTCCTCTCGAAGCAAAAATCTCAATTCGTTGGTCATATCCAACATGACTCGGAGTAACTGACTGAAAGGGAACCTGGGAGGCTTGTGACTGCCCCATTGACTGCCAGGTAAATAATGCTTTCAAGGTATGAAAAGTATAAAAGACATAGAATACTTCATCTGACATCAGTGGTTCAACTGTAACATTATAAAGAAAAAGAGTACTTTTTGTACGTAAATAAAACAGAAATAATGACTTTATTCAGTGATTTGTTTCCTCTGTGTCTCCTGGGCGATTCGTAATGCATGCTTTTAAGTGGCGATCTGAATCAAATAATTTGTGGTATACAATATTCCAATTGGAACATTTCAAAACAGTAAATCATTTCAATTGGAGCACTTGTTGGCAGATGGACTATTCTGACCATTCCTTTCATACTTCTGATCCTTGACAATGTTATTTACTGCAGTCAATGGGACAGTCAAAAGACTTCTGTCTATCTTAAATTGTGTTCTGAAGACAAACAAAGCTCAATGTATCTTTTATTTGCACTGCGTGAAATTTTTGCATAATAAAGACATTTTGAATAATAAACTTTACAATAAGGTGTCATTTGTTAACATTAGTTAATGTATTAACTAACATGAACAAACAATGAACAATGCATTCATGACGCAACTTATTATTCTTTGTTAATGTTAGTTGATGAAAATACAGTTGTTTATTGTTAGTTCATGGTGCATTAACTAATGTTAAAAGGGTCATAAGGTGGTACATGCAATTTTACAAGCTAATATGTGTGTTGGGAGTGTGAGTACACAACCACCCTACAATAATAAAGATCCACAGATAGTTTTCTTTTGATTTAATAAAAATAACTTGCCCCTTCTGAAATCAAGGCATTCTCAAATGCATGTAGGTGTGGCGTCACACCGACAGAGACCACTCCCACAATAGATGATTGACAGCAGCTTGTCACACATACTTAACTGGTGTCTTACCTCAGACCCGCCCTGAGTGAGCCATCATCAGACCGAGACGCAGAGACAAGCAAGACTCCTAAGCGATTGAGGTGTTTTGTTGTTGAATGTATTAATGAAGATAGCAGTAGTGGTTTACTCCCGACAGCTGAGTGACTGAAGACGCGGAGGATTAACGTTACGTTTGGTTCTGAAGGGAAATGCACCCTTGATCAACCGGAATGTGTTTATGTTTGCCCAAATCATTCATGATCCAGCCTCACCTACAGAAGCAGTGAGTATAATGTCTTTTAATGAATCTTTGCAAATCACCTTTCCTAATAATGCGCTAATTAGAACGTTTCACTATAAATACAGATAAAAAAAGATCCTCTGAGAGCGACTCGGAAAAGAAGGGCGGGGTCAGCGGAGTTCGTGAAGATTAAAAAGGGAAGTACACAGAACAGAGTGATTTCTAAAGAGCTTTTTTTTTGACAGCGTAATATTAGCGTTTTCAAAACTATCTTTGAGAAATTTTAAAACAAACTATATTACAAACTTTCCATTAAGACCCTAAAAAATCACATTAGCTAGTGGAAAACTGGGTTTGTATGACCCCTTTAACAAACACAACTTTTTATTTTAATAATGGTATTAGTAAATGCTGAAATTAACATTAGGTAAGATTAATAAATGCTGTAGAAGTATTGTTCATTCTCACTTCATGTTAAATAATGTTGTTAATTACTGTAAACTAAAGAGTATTTATATATATGTAATCATCAATTTTATGGATTGTTATACCCATAATGTCTAAGCCAACATACAGTATCTTCAGCACAAGCATAACGAAAGTTGTTTACACTACAAAACAATGATAAATACAGTAACAAATAATGAACGGAGGATTGGAATATTCTTAAAAGAGACAGAAATGTTAAAAATCCAGGAATGTAATAAAATATGCTGTCTGTTTGACCTTGTGGGGAAATGCATTGGCAGTGTGAGTGGGTTAAAGAGTGAGTGGGTCTCATTTCTGTCTGAAATCTTGCTACTCTATTTTCTCTCCCCAGCAGAGGCTGTTCAGTTCTTTCAAACCAGCATAAGCTGTTAGGGCAAGATTAAGAATTGTCGTGACGCAATCTCCTCAGAGGAATGCTCTTTCCTCTTATCGGGTCGCTTGAAAGTGTTAAATGTGTCATATTCACCTTGCTGGGGAAAAAAAAGCTGTGCCATCCGGCACAGCAAGGACGAGTAGCCATTCCGCCTTGTGCCTCAGATACTCCTGTATGATTTCAAACTGACATCTTGAAAGAAAAGGGGGAAAAAAAGATGCAAAGTGTCTCTCAATCAAAATCCCCTTTGTACCATCATGAAAGGCATTTTAAAGGAGTGAAGAGTTGGAGTCGAGTCTGTCTACAATTGTACGTAGCTTACATTTTAAAAAGCGAGGTGAACTGAAGCGTCCAGCTGTGAACAGAGATCATTAATAGAGAACAGTTCAAAAGTTTTCCATTAGACTCACTCCTGAAAACTAATGCGTATAGGCTGCAGAATCTAGATTACTTCTTTGTTTGAAAGGCTTTAAATGTTTAGACAGTTTCTTTTGTATTTAAGATGTAAGCTTTGTTTTTCTTTAGACAGTGCCAAATGCAAATTAAGATCTCAGTGGGGCAGCATGATTCAACAATGGTGAGTTTTACCACTACCCTCAAATAACTACCGTCTTTTGAATCATAAAAATAAAACCCAAGCAAGAAACTCATGCAATCACTTATGATCTTGCTACGATGGTCATGTGAAATTGTAATCTCTTAGATCCATGCAGGGTGTTTCTTTAACTACACACAATTTTACACCCAGTTTTATTAAGATTAAAAAAAAATTTTTTTTCTTAAGATTCTATTTACTGTAACGTGCCTTCATTTAATGCTTGTTCTTAAAAGATTTTACTGTCTTGTTCCAGATGAGACTTAAAATGAAATCTCATTATATAGTTATGAATTATTTAGAACTATGATTATACAATCAGAGTGAATTCATTTCGATATTTATTGGGTACAAATGTTTGTTTGCTGCTTTTAGGGGTCAGAAAGATATTTTTAAATAAAAAAAAAAGTTTAATTTGGAAAGAATGCATTAAACCAATCAAAAATGATAGGAAAGGCATTTATAATGTTATAGATACTGTATTCAAGTGATGTTCTTTATATATATATATATATATATATATATATATATATACCAAAGATTCTGCTAGTATTTTAAATACTAATAATATTTTATTTGTTCCGCAGTTTAAACATTAGTTGTTTACCAATAACAGGCATGAATGAGATAAAAATATATAACAAATTATTAAAATAGCATTTGTGAACATAACAATCAAACTCTAATTTTCAAAAGATAATACATTATTTTATTAACTATTACTTAATTGTGTTCACGTCTAATGCATCAAGTCCTAGTCTTATCAAGACGCAGCAGTCTGACGCTTTATTCTAAAACTGGCCATGTCTGAGAAACACCCAATCATATAGTCACTTGTTAATAGCATGCTACTTAATTTCCTCACAGAATGTGTCTGGGAATACTCAAGCGAAAGAGAGAAAGAGGAGACAGATTCTGCTTTGGATCAGATGACAGATGTCTACCACAGCTTTCAACCAGATGTTCGATAACTTCAATTAAACAAAAATAAAATACAACAACAACAAATACTAGTTCCACTTAAACCAAAAACTAATAAATATCAGTTGGCTGGAGTCCTAACTCAGATCTTTTCTTTATGGATTTCTTAGGTTGAAAAAGTACATCAATCTGCATTGTAGATCAGGAGAGAATATTTGAAAGTATTTGGTTTAATATTAGATCTACATAGTAATGGTGTATTTTTTACTGGGCGAGTTGGATTATAGACGTGTAAATCGTGTCTTTCAGCACCAAATGATTTGTGGTTCTAAATTATTAATTGTTTACCTTTTCCAATGTCATCCATAATTGATAATAGATACATGCAACCAGGACAAACATTAAAAACACCATCTCCAAAGTAAAAGTTCATACAAAGAATGTCATCAGTTACTCATCTCATTCCAAACTCTAACGCAGATTTTTTTTTCTCTCTCTCTCTTTCTCAATGAAACAGAAAAATAAGATTTTAAAGGAGAAAGATAAGGTTTGGAGCAACTTAAGAGCAAGCAAAAAAATACTTTAAAATCTTGAATGTGAGATGTAATATGTGATTAATATTGGCTGTGTCTTTGCATCCAGTTTAATTATCTGATTCTTCCAACTGGCAACTGACTTTTAAATTGTACACTGGTTAATTTGCTTGTTAATTTTAGGACAGTTGGTTAATCAAACTCGTTATACCATATGTCCTGTATCTAGGTCGATGACCTTTGATCTGCCTCCTTCATCCAAAATTATGCCATGTCCCACACTGAAGAGATAAGCCTCGAGCATCTGAGTCACGCTGTTTCTAACCCAAATCCAGAGTGCCTGCTCTGCATTAGAATAGCACTGGGAAAACACTCAAGTGTTGTGTTGATTGCTCATTGCATTGCATTGCATTTGTTGTTATTTTCTTTCTCAAAGAATGGATTACAGCTGGCAGCGCTGAAGTCATACAGAATTTCATCAAAGCTGTGAAAACACATAGCATTGTATACATTATTTATACCTATCAGAGGGGAACGTGACCGTGCATATTTATTGAAAAGTGTGAGGCAATCTTTTCTATAGTAAACATCAACCCAGACCTTTACTCTACCACTGCTGACCATAAGCACATATCCAGCATTTTAAAACATACCAATGAGCTGCTCTTTAATGGCATAGACTATAAAAATATGCATTTTTCTGACTTAAATTGTTGTAAACAAACTGTAATGTTTAAAACTTTAATTTCCTTCCATAAAAGAGTACCATAAAAAAACATCTCAAACCTTAGTAGCTTTGTTTCTCACCTGCAAAGAAGAAGGATTTTAATAGTTTATCATTTAAATCCTGATGAGTTACTGTACCAAAAACTATAAAAGCTTGTTTCTGCAATAAAATATTTGCGTCTTTTTATCTTATAATTTGGGGACAGATTTACTCAAATGTTAACAATTACAAAGTGCCAGTGAGAGGGGAAAATTCTGCATGTGATTTATTGACAATGCACACATTGAAGAACACAGATGCAGCAAGACCGTTTCCATAATGACAATCTACCAATCTACCAAGAGCAGCGCAAATCACTGCCTGCTTTAATGCTGCCATCACATGCTGTCAGAAATGTCCTATTTCCCACTTTTTCACTTTTTTTCCTATTTCCCACTTTTTCGTGTTCAAGTGCTTTAATGTCGGAAAGAATAAAATGTAGCATCCCATGGGTTGACAATCATGGCAGTTGGTTGACAATTCTGGACTTTCGTTCAAATACAAGCTTTTTTATGGCTCATAAAACATGCAATATGCTTCAAATTATCATTCATATCTTGCCTATTTATCATACACTACCTTAGGGACAAGACAAACGGATGTAGTTGGTAGAACAGCATTGAGAACAGCAATGGATGTCCCCTCCACCATGTTTAAAGTCCATGTGAAATCAAAACGGTCTTTATTTATTTTGTTAGCGCACACTGCTATTTTTGTGCTGAACAATTCATCCGTGTAAATCAATCCACAAAAACAAAGCAAAAGAAGTTGACTTTCTTAATCTTTAATCCAAATCTGAAAATGCATGAGCATCCACGTTCCTTTTAACTGTCAGTGTTTATTTCTGCTTGAATTGTATTGTGTGTGTGTGTGTGTGTGTGTGTGTTATAATGGTGCAAATACCAGTAATTTGATGAGCACAAACGTTCGTACATCACATTGTGTGATTCATAATCTCCTCCCATGAATGTTATGTTTGAAAGTAAAACTCTTACAAATGCATTATTCAATAAGGTTTTGTTTGTGCTGGAGCAAGCTATTCGTTAATCTGGCCCTTAGACTTTATTTCACACGATTCTGAGTTTATATCTTACAAGTCTGTAGAAAAAGTCAGAATGGCAAGATCCAAACTTAGAATTATGATATAATTTCGCAAACTCAAGAAAAGAAACCTCCTTGAAAAGAAGCCTCCTTAAAAAACGCAGCTAAAAAATGAATGTGCAAAAGTAAATTTTAAATAAACCATCAATAACGTCATACTGATACTTCAGGAAGAAAATTAAATTCTGTAATATGGGCATTTAACATGCAAATCACTGTTTGAAAGTCAGTTATATTGCAGAGTAATGGTTTGATCACTGTCAAAATCTTACCATAATGTCATAATGCACAAGCATTTACTTGGAGAACTAGCAGGAATTACATTTGGTTCCCTTTTAAACACATTTAACTTATTAGTGTAGTAGCTCCTCATATGTGAATAAGTTGCTGGAGAGCGATCCCCAGGGAATACATAAAGCTGTTGTGTCCCTCTTACGGACATTCTCACTCAGAGAGCATGATGGGAAATAATCTGCTGTATGTGTGGCCCAAATGTTCTCTCCTATTTCCTATGCTGCGGTCCATCCAGCCTGACGTCAATATGTGGATTAGAATGTTTTCATCTCTTTCACTCCCTCCGCCCTTAATAATCTAAAAGCTGCTTTCCCAGGAAGCAAAACAGCGACATGTGTAACAAAGATCAAAAATCCCTGAGCCAAAAAGAGAATGATTTATTTTTTCATCTGCATTATTTTTTTTTACCTATATTTACCAAAAGAAGGAGTGGTGGGGTGACGAGTGAGATACCTCCAATTCGAATGCCTCATTTCTATTATTCAATGCATGTTTATACATTACATTATCAGGTAGCTAAGGATACATCAATATTAAAATTTGTTATTTTCATGTTATACCTAATAACTGATAACTATTCAATCTAACTGTAACAATAGAGCAAATCATCTTCAGTTATATATATTAAGCCAATATAAAATGTATTATATCAACTAATAACCGATATGGTACTGTATACCTACATATATTGTGCATTAAAAAGACCACCATGGACATCATGTGTCTCAGTTATCAAAGATACAAACCAATTTTGTTTGTAAGTTAAAAACCGACTTCATTCAAACCTTTTTTGATGCTACTGGGAGCGAACAGCGCCTAACTTACTGAATTGTGAATCATGAGAATTGCATAAGCAAGGCTGCTGACAGTCGTCCAACTCTAAAAAACATTGACAGCGACAGAATGCATTTTATATGTCTAGTACCATGTTAACGATGATAAACAAGTCACACAATCCATATTTACAGCTTAACATGAGGAAATGCTGCGGAGAAATTGCTTATGATGCCTGTCTAAGCGAAAACTGCTCGTCTCCTGCTGATTCTTCTAAAAAGTAAAGCTAGGGACTAAAGTCTCATCAATACTTGTCTGTCACCGCGAGGGACAGCAGTCCTCAGGGCGCTGCACATGATCCTTCTCATTACTCATTCTAAACAAAGAAAATAAGAAGAAGTCTTTCTAGCGGTTCTTATTTCAGAAATGATAAATGGAATTGAGTAATGGCTTTACATGCTACAAATAATGTAACTCCATTAAGTGTCATTTGATCCTAGATATGAAATAATTCCTGAAACCACCTGACCTAAATTGCACTCTTAATACAGTAAAGCCTCTTTAAAGCAGGTTACTGTTTCCTTGATATTTAACAAGCGACTGGACTCTTTCATTGCAATCAGAGGAGCATACAACTCTTCTTTTCTTAATTAAATTATTGCGGCATTAATAATTAGTAAATTACACACACACACACACAAGTGTTCATTTGATGAAGAACCAAAAAAGCTAACAAAGCTGTTTCTCTCAGCACCTCTAGCTACTAAAAGGAAAACCCTGCTGCTTCATGCCTGCTGCAAACCTTAGAGTGCTCATGTTCTAAAAAAAGCTTTCTTGGTGGACAAGTCCCAGCTTATACTTTCCTTACTCGTGGCATTTGTCTTGCCTTTAAAAATTTCCCACTTCAGAGGTACAGTATGACTATGCAGCATATGATAACACTCCGCCAAAATTGTAAAGGCCAAGGTAAGTTCAGCTGCTATTATGCACACCCTCTGGATTTCCTCTCATCTGCATCACTCTCAAGAGGACACATAAAGAACAGGGCATTTGGGATAATGGGCTGAGACCCACTCTATTATTTGTACTGAGGGAGTCTTAAGCCCTCTGAGTTTCTCTCTCAGAAATCCGAACCAGCCAAGCTGGAAGTAAACTTAGAAGTAGAGCCATTTTTTTGCGTGTTATTAAAATATGGTAACTGCCTCTCTCCATTCTTCCTTTTCTTTATTTAGCACCACAACAACCCTCCAAAGACAAAAACACATTGTTTAATTGTAATTTCATCTGTTTACCTGCAAGCTAAATCTAGCCTTGAGGGAAAAAAATGAATAAATAAATCAGTTTTTACGATAGGGAATAGTTTGAATAGTCATTTGACAACTTAGTTTAACCTTGCCATGTCATAAAAAGGTCAAATCATCTCATATCATATTTGATTTTTAGCAAATTAGTTATTAAATATGCTTTGAAATAATATATAAGGAAAATGTAAATATTAAAAAAAAATATTAAAATACATATACTGAATATTAAACAATAATGAAAAATAAAACCTTCCATTTTAGTTTGGTTAATTACAATAAACCGTTTTTGATCATAACACAGGCTTGTAGAAAATAAATGATCCGGTCAAATCATTCTTTAAGTCAAAACGAAAGAGCAATAACTGCACTGTCAACCGAACAAAAGCAAATGTAATGATAAAGCCAGCACACTGTGAATACAACATGCACAAAAGCCAAAGCCAGAAAGATTTTATTCTTCTAAAATTGGCCAATCACTTGCAGTCCATTGCGTTTACTGTAAAGGGAGGGAACGCCTGAAAATTTTCAAAAGAAACTGCAATTTGCAAAGATTGTTTTGTATTTGTGCTGTTGTCACTCTTGTAATAATACGAGGGTTTCAGAGCATTCAAAGTCATATGGATATGTCTCTAACCTGAATTTGGCCAGAAAAAAAACCCACATGAAATCTAGCATGAACTACGAAACTGTCAATTTAAAGATATAAACCGCAATATATTGTCCATACCCTAATGATTTGCTTTTCTTCTTGTCTAATCGTTTTATGCAAGCAGCGATTGAGGCACCGTGCCAACGGCCAACGATTGGTGAACAGAAAGGCTGGCACATTCTTCTTTCCTGCCAATATCCATTCTCACTTCCTCTGAGTCGAGCCCAGCTGTCACAGGCAGACGGAAACAGGACAGAGAAAAGCCTCAGATCAGCTCACGGATCACAATCCTTAAATTCTCAACTAATACAGCCCCCAAACCTTCCTCCAGGACCGCCTTACCTTGACGAAACGGGCCATCAATAAAAATCTCTGTTTCTTATGTTTATGAAAACATGGAGCTCAAAGCCAAAGGGGTTTATTCTGAACCTAGACACCTGGTGGCTATGTGTCAAAGGCAGACCCCCATGAGATGTGCATGAAAACCTGATCTACGACCCCAGATTCTCTGAGCAACAACTGGAGTCATAAATATGGGCCGCATTAAACCTGAAATAAGAAAAGAAGTTCTGCATTTTTTTTTTTTTACAGGTATAGTACCTTTCTTTTTCCTTTATTGTCATCAAAACATTCTTTGTTCCCTGCACATTCACCTCTGAACGTGCACTCAGTGGTTAAGATGGAGGATAGTTCTATTGGCTTTTGTTCACCTCTTTATCTTTGGAGCACTGTGCTAAAAATCTTTGCTTTGACCATTTAATCGTGTATATTCATCTTTTTTGTAAAGAAGTAAAAATAAATATTATGTCTAGATAATAATATTCCAGGAACTACTGCGTTTCCTCGCTGAATGAATGATCTTGAAGAGTACGGAGATTAAAGGAAAAGCAATCTTGGAAACACTCTGAAGAACAACTTAAATGTCTGCGTGTTTGCCGCAGTTATGTGTCCATTCTTGCAACACAGGGACCTCCAAGCAAGACCAAAATCAGGTTCATTACTGAGAAAGTCAAGTTTGAACTTTAACCACAAAGGATTTCAAAGAGAGAGATTAAAATCAATATACAGCACAATAACCTTGATAAATCGATACATAAACTGCTTTTATACCTAAATAAGAGCAAATAGGAGACTACAAGATGCAAGTCATTTAAACAAATTTTTAAATAATTAGCTTGTAGAGGAAAACAACGATTTGTACAAAAAAGTGGACTAAATAAAAGACATGAAGTAGGACAAAATGGACAAGCAAAACATATACAGGGCTATGAGTATTTAAGAGCTGTAAATCAGTACAATCAAACTAACAAGCGCCCAGCATCCAGAATCAGAGGCTAGAGAAATGCACAGGTCACTGGATTTGGAAAGCAATGGCTGCAGGTGGAATTTAATGGATAGTGTGACACTGACACTGCTGGAGAGAGATGCATATTTTTGCAAAATGTCACAGTTAGTCTGTGTGTGTGATCTCAACAGACATGTTGGTTTACTATTATGTAGTTGGAAATATAGGATGCTGGAGCCTATTCCAAAGTCTTGGGCCTGTGCGCTAACATACAACACCATTTTCACTTACAGAAATGTGATGTCTGCAATTCACCTATACTGGCAGATGATTCACACTGCCCAAATGCATTATATAGTTGCATGTTCTGCTGTTACTAATACTGTGCAATGATTGTGCGTTTTCTAAAACCACAGTTTCAATGAACATCAAGAACTTGGATCAATAGCTTTCAAGCTTAGAATCGCAGTTTCTTCTTAGTATGATGTGGACTTACGTAAATCAAGCTTTTGTGTACAATTCACAACCTAATATGCAGTACATTCTGTTTCTTTCATTCATTAAACACCTGCTCAATATCTTCTGACTCAGCCAAGCCTCAAACCAGCAACTTTCATTCTGTGAGCCACTATACAGTACAGTCACAATAAACAACGGTTGATGCCTCTGTGGCTTCATATAAATGCTTATTTGGGTCGCCGTAGCTCAAACAGTAGAGTGTGGCTTTTATAAAAGCTAAGGTTATGGGTTCAATTCCCAGGGAATGCATGCATTGCTAAAAATCTTGAATGCTAGTTTATTTGGAAACCAAATTATAACCAAATACAGTATGCATTTTCCTTACCAGACCAAAATAGTAATCTGCCATTTTGTGGCTAAAATGTACAATACTCAAAAATGAAGTTCTTGTTTATTGTTGCATAATGATGGGCATATAAACACAAAACACCAGGACTCTGGTTATTGCCCTGTTTAATCCCTGTTGTGTGCATTAATATGACTTATTTATCAGTGTATCTGATGTCACAGCCATGCTGTATCTTGACATTAGCTTTTTTGTGCATCCGCCTTGATGACAGCCCTTCACAGACGAAGGGATTCCATGCATTAGAGATTGTGATGAGCCCTGGGAAGATGGGTGAAGAGCTTCAGATTTCTTAAAGCCCTCACAATTGTCAAAGCATTCATTTCTACAACCACTTATCTAAACAATAAGAGGAGACAGGAAAAACTGCCTGCAGCCCCTAAACCTACCTGTGGAGCATTGAGCCGAATAGAAAAATAAAGCACTCTGAAAAAAATGTACTTAATTAAAGGGCAATATTATTGATGCAGCTGCGCCACATTGCAATACACAAGCACACACACACATAATGAGATTTCTGACTGTGACAAAATATGATCGAAGGTTAGTGAAAATGTTTCCAAAAGAAATGCAGAAAATGTCATTTTCATTCCATTCATTGTTTGGTTGAGATTTGAATAAAACTGGACTGAAATATAAGTGTTGCAAGGGTCATCTGTGCCACCAATGACCTTCTTTAGAGAAACTGAGGTGGCTAAATGAATTAATTTACTTGACAGTAGTTTCACGACATTTATTCCAGAGTTGACAAAAGCTTTGTCTGCAAACGAACAGTTGTCAAAGGTAATCAATTTTCAGCACATGGCTGCCAAATCCACAGCTCAGCACATAGCCATGTAATCATTTCATTTATGCTTGCAAAAACAAAAGACAAAGCTGCCGGACTTGAGTAAATTTCCATGTCAAAGGACAGGCATGCCAGCAAAGATCACCTCAGCCTGCTCATTAATCAGAATGCTTTTCACAGGTGCAGAGATACGAGCATCCAAACACAAAAAACACGGCAATGCTGTTTGTTAACAGCTCTGTATTCTGCACCTAGTACTTTCAATTCTAATGATTGGTGCTCATGAAAATATAGCTGATCATCATGATCATGAAATTACATGAGTTTATATTGCTTTCTGTGTTTGCATTCCAACATGCCAATCCAACTTTTTTAGTCCCCTTCCTCCACCTCCCTTCCTCCATTATAAACACACACACATGCCCCCATCTATAAACAAGCCTTTTTAAAATTACAGCAACATTGCATTTTATTCAATATACGCTCTTCTATTCTTTCCCTGCTGACTGAAGCCCTTAAAGCTTTTTCACACAAAACAGCGGCCTGCTTACACCAGTAAGTTGGAGTACACAGTTTGCAGAAAGCATTATGCTCTTTGTATGACAAGGAGTACGGGAACACAGCCGGTATGCTACAACCGTTAATATTCAGATGGATTATGATTTGTTTTCATTTGCTGTTAAAAAATGTGAGAATTGGCTTGAGAAGCCCTGAGCTCTGCCACCTTCCAATGTTTGTTCCCTACAGCAACGGAAACGGCAGAAGCTGAAATAATGGAACATTACTAATATTACAATGAAGTGCACAGACTCAAAAATAATATGCAATATAATTAACATGACATTGGCTGTAAAGGAAAATTGTCAATTTTAGTTCTAAATGTTGCCGGAATTTCAATGGTTTTGAAATTGAAGTGAACCTATTTACTGTAGTCTGGGTCATATTTATTACTTTATAACATTTGTTCATAGTTTGATGTCAAGATACCTACTCAAATACACAAGTTGTTGAGCATTTAAAGGAGACCTTCCAGTAACAGATCATTTTGATCAAGTTTAATTACACATACTGCCCTTGACATAGACAAAAATAAAACTTTACATAGATTTTGCCATCCTAACTATTTAATATTATGTAGTTAGTGATATTTAACTGGATTAACTGGATTATTGTTTTCCTAAGGTTTGCACTCAGAAAAGCATTCATGTAGCTTCCAACACTAGCAACATGAAGGTCATGGGTTCAATTTCCTGGCAATATGTGAACTGATAAATGTATGCCATGAACGGACTAAATAAAAGCATTGTCCAAATGCAATGAAAACAGACCTGTGACCAATTTTTACCGAGTCATGAACCACCAGTTGAGAACTGCTGCTCTATGAACCTCTAAAATGTGGCTGATGAAACTGTTGAAAGACTACACTCAGTTCTGACTAAGAGAGATCAGCATTTGAATGCACTTGCTTTGATGTTTCATCATCAAAAGACATTATCAGATCAAAATTACATTTCTGGATAATATTTTTTGTACTGTAACTGCATGTTCAGATGACTAGCTCCTTTTGCAACATCTAAAAATTCACAGCAGATGATTCAGATTCATCTTCCCAATGCAACTTAACTGAGCCAAGACTCACATGGTTCTTCATGTGAAAGATCTGAGCTTGTGTTGGGTGACTAAGAAGCTCCTAAAGTTCACATTTATGTGTTCTAAAGTAGGCAGGAAATCAAAGAGTGATTATTGGAGACTAAAGCTGGAATTGCTAACACCTGTCCGACACTGCAGCTAGTGCACTTGATCATGATGGATCTGTTAGGGAAGAACTCTCTTAAGAAGAGGAAATGGAGGAATCCACAGGGGGGTTGAATGGCTCAGTTGTGGAGAGCCAGAGCTGCCCTGAGCTCTGAGGGATGTAAAGGGCGATGCTGTGGGTCATTCCTGGAGTGGTGTTGGAGTTATAGGTCATTAGGAGTAGCTGCACCTTCAGACGAGCTATATTTCTACAAGATTTGTTCAAAGTCTGAAGTAGTCATAATGTCAGGAGGGCAGAACAGCTCTTTGATGAAAAATGTGTTCTTTTTGTTTTCAAGTCTTTAACTATTAACAGAAAGAGAAAGACAAGTTGTTTACTTGATCATGATTTTGAATCGCTGGTATTTAGAATGGCAATGTACTGTGCAATCAGTCGTCCTTGTCTGCTGAAAGATATTATGGTTAAGGACTTCTACAAAAGAAAATGGCAGTGATTCAGCATATTTCAAACTCTTAATGGGAAAGAAAGTCAGCCATAAAGGCTTTGAACAGTATTTTTATAATATAACTGTTTTATCAATATTTTTAAATGCATTTTTATTTATATATTTTTTTATTATGTATATATATATATATATATATATAAATATATACATAAAGGTATATATAGTCATCAGTTTTTCCTATTAAGCTAAACATTTAA
>JAUMHG010000051.1:9343417-9360859 GCA_032359395.1 Enteromius anoplus | reverse complement strand
TGCATACAGTACATACACGATTAATCCATAAACGGTCCAAAATAAAATAAAAAAATTCCACATTTTATATGTGTGTTTTTATTTAGTATATATTAGACAGTATATGTTTTGACATATATTTACATGTCTTTGCATGTCTATATTTAAATTATAAACAAAATGTTTATTTTGGATGTGATCAATAATTTGACAGTGCTAATAATATACACACACATATGACGTGATGATTTTATAGACAATTTACAATTTTTAAACAATAACTGGATGACAGCATAAATCAAGATGGCAATGCAATAACTCTTAATCATAATTTTATTACTGTCACGACAAACGCTGATCAAAAATTTTTGCTTATTTATAAGCAAAATTGTACGCCAGCCATGCAGTAGGACAGTGAAGTAGCAATGGGAATAAAATAATAACAACGGCACTCAACCCATAAAAACCATCTCCTGTCAAATAATTTCAGGTTCCATACCACAATTCGTGACCACAACCTCAGCTGAACTTTGAGACCTGATGGTTTATGCAACAATAAATTATTACCTCAGTCTCTCAGCTCTCTCACCAGCCTGCATAATGCTCAGGTGGCCTGTATTAGAATATGGGACACGCCAACCACCAGTGCAGTCAGAAATTATGAATGATTGCCTCACTCTGTAAGGCATTATTTGTGGGACACCACTGGAGTTATATCACTGACTCTGTCTTGATTTAAATGTATTCGTGGAATTTTTGCATGAGGACCTGTAATCTTCTAACACAGAAAGAATGAAAACAGCTGGGCGGGAGTGAAGATAAGTACCATAAACGTGCCAGATGTTGTCCTGAGATTAGAACCTCAACACATCAATCATCAACTACAACTGGGGATTTCAGCATTTACAGTCCCCGGGACACCCCATGCATGCTTTCCACTTAACAGGGACCCAGGGTATAAAAATCTGGGTATTGTCTTTATTACTTTACATTCACTTAAATGATTATCTACAACAAACATAATTAGAATATAGAATAAGCTTTATAATATTATATATACATATACATATATATAGTATATAATGATTTCAGGTAACAGTCTGTTAGAGCACACATGCTAAACTTTGTGGTATAATATTACAAAATGATTAGTGTGGAAGAACCTCACAATGAGAGTCAAATGAGGGGAAACGATATTCGGTGTGAATTTACAATACATTCCTGGCTAACACTGTACATCCAAACTAATAGGTCATTTTTACGGTGAAATGACAATGTCATGCTCTGAGTTTTACATTACAGTACAAAAAGAATATGGTGCAACCAGCTGTGTTAGGTAACACTATTACATTGGTTCAATGCATGGATTATTAAATGACTTTCAGGGGTGTCTACTTTTAAAAGAAATCAGTCAGTAATTCACAATCTGCTTTTTCCCACACAACTGAACTGTATTACAATACTTAAATGTATGGTCAGCTAAATGTCAATTTACTCTTGAGCTCTACCACTGTCCTTTGCTGAAATTATTTTATGGGTTGTCGATTTCACTATAGAACAAGAGAATAAGAAAAATACATAAGAAAATGTTCAATGTACTACATTAACCCAGAATGCAGCACTACTGGTTATTTTACACACACAGAAAGAGAAAGAGAGAGAGAGATATAGACCTGTGAAGGTATCTAAAAATGTGTGGCTGTTAAAAAAAAAAAAAAAAAAGTAATCAAAATATGCATCTGTAGTAATGAGATACGACTATCAAATAATACATATGGCCAGGGTTAAAGTCAATAGCTCTTGGCACTAATGCCTTCAGCCTCATTTATTGCTGGGCGTCAGAACGTCCTGCTGTTTCACAACGTACCATATGAAAAATGACATTTACCCAGTTTCTGTGCCCATACCCCGCCAACACTGCCCCAAAGTGCCGTGGCTGAAGCGGTGATATTCTCGGAGAATACGAACTAGACGAGGCGTCTCGCAAAAAAAAAAAGGAAAAAAAAAGAAAGACAAAACTTGATCTAAGTAAATCTTAAAGACGTATTGATATGTGGATGCAGCGGTTTTCTAAAAAAAAATGTGTGCAGAATCCGTAACGCTGTGCAGAATGAGTGTTCTTCTATATAACGCATACGAGTATGATAAAAAACAACAATTACTTACCAACAGCTACTTGCAGTAGATCAGCGCACAAGAGAAAATACAAAGACAAGACGGTCATCTTTCCCATATTTTGCAATAAATCCCAAACTCCATTTGCATTTACATGCTCTCCGGCAGCTCGCCGCGTAATTCCCACCATTCCAAAGGGATGCGATCCCACAAACTGGTCATGATGCTGTCTAAGTGTCGGAGGAAAGATTGAAGTTTAAAAGAAATGCGCACACACGAGGGTGTAAAGATGGTGAAGATTGCGTAAAGGTTATTAAAAGCGGCGCACTGTGAAATAGTCTCCTCGCGAAGGCTGCAACCAGCGTTTACGCACAGACGAGGATTAAAAAATAGATATGGATTTGGATGAAAATCTCTCTCTCTTTCTCTCTCTCTTCCTCCCTCCCTTTAGAAACAGACACGAACCGAGTCACTCGTGATCACTCGCTTTTTTTTTCACACAATTTTCCTTAATCCTACCCTGGCTCCAAACCCTTTCCCTCTAATTCTGTCCACTAAGCCGATTTATTCCTGCTGGATTTTTCCCCACACTGAAAAGGTTTTGAAAGATCATTATAGACTTATACGTGGTGCGATGCCTTACCCTGCATTAACTGCATAGAACCTGGAAAGATCAAGTGCTGGAATTGTTTCTACGAACAGCGTCACCTAGGGTATCTGCAAATGAACCCCACTCAGCTTCAGTGAGTTTTCGTGTTTTACTAAGTTTTCATGCATGTGGCTCAACAGGAACGTCAGTGAGGATAAAAAGACGAAACATACGTTTAGGAAATCTAGTTTAAAACACATGTCATGTTTTGTACATGCAATCTTTGATTTTTGGGAGTTATTTATTTTATTCTATTTTTTTCACAAATGTTTTGATTTAGTAAGTCTTAGAAAATAAGGCTGTCAATTTTAGCCATCATTTAAAAAATATATATAATTTTCTATATATAAATTAATTTTGTATCATTATGTAAGCTAGTGAATAAATATAAAATAAAAATAAAATTCGTGCATATTGTTTACATTACATTAAGATTTAGGTGACATCTACCAATGTCTAGCCTTTTATTGATACACAGAACCATGACTTTATAATAATATATTTGGCCCAAAACAAATTGATGGTTAATGAACTGAATCATGAAAGTTGACTCTTCAGGAGATGGACAATCACAGTTTAGGAATTTAGAGTTCCAAATCAGGTAGCCAATGACATTTTGGGCTGCCTCTAGGATATCGCGAAACACCACCCTGGATCTATATACTAATGCCATTTTCATAAAAAAAAAAAAAAGAGAATTAGTTTAATGGCTTCATAAAATTATACAACACTGCATGCTGACAAATTACATGATTTAACAGGCAAAGCTATGCATGCTGGTAGACAAATAGATTAGTGTGCCAAACATATTGTTTAGTCATCGTAAAGGTTAATTTGGCTATATGGGTCTTTACCATGAATGAGAAAGTTTGCAGAAGCTCCCACACAGTACATACAGTCTAACATTTTACCTACACTCTGGAGCACATTAATGAAATGCTAATCTTGCCTCTAACAACACCCACAAGGAAGGAGGGAAGCAAGGATGAGAATATTATGCAGTACTCTGGGGTCAAGACCTCGTTGCAGGCGCTCTGAAATTCAATCAAATGCACAAATTAGAAAATATTTCTGAACTCTCCAACAGAACCTTTCTCGAGTGCTAATTAAAGAAATGTGGGTGTACTTGCACATACCTGAGGCGGTTTAAGGTCTTCCTGATGTTGAACTCCATTGTGCCGAACACTTTGTATTCACCTACACCCACACCGCAGATGGCGACTTCTTGCACAATCCTTTTGGGACGCTCAGAAAATATATATTGTGTAAATTTGGCTCATTTGAATGTGTATTTGTTTTTATGTGCTGCAGAAAAAGAGACAGACAAAGGCATGCAGCGATACCTGACTGACACTCATGCTCGCAATACTTCCTACTGCATATTTATTAACTGAGCAAGAGTGTCAGTTGGATACTCTCTGCTCTGCTTAGTCCTTCCTCTGAAGCGCACACGTGCTTGCAGAGTCATGACAAGACCCTTGGTAAGGCTCTCTGATGATTTATGAGACGGCGGTGCCGTGACGTAAGGGAGTGAACAGACGGGAGGAGAGGAAAAACAAAATGTGAGGCCTCATAAATGGTCAAAGACAGCACGTCTCTAGAGCATCTCTGCTCTCTGCTCGAGATAAAGTAGTCGGGGAGCTTCTGGTGCGAGCAGAGCTGGCGTCTGGGCAGGGACTTACAATACTAATGCGATACCGCACATCTCTAGAGGGCAGTGTCAACAACAATTTATTGAAGCAACACTGCCCAACATGTTCCTGTCCATATGGCACTTGCCCCTTGGACATCAACAGACGTCTTTGAGAAGCAGCCACACCTTATATAGTTGTGATGGGTGGTCTGATTTCTTCAGTCTGCTTATTTGGTCAAAAAATAGAATAGCATATCCAATAATTAAAATTTGCTGATGATTGATTTCCTCTCAGGCCACCCAAGATGTAGAGTTTTTTTCTTCTTTGGAGCAGATTTGGAAAAAGTGCTGCATTATAAAGCTTGCTCACCAATGGATTCACTGCAGCCAATGGGTTTCGTCAGAACTAGTGTTAAAACTGCTGATCAAAATAGTTCAGAAGTAATCCACATGACTCCAGTCCATTTATTTATTATTTCATTGATTTCATGTCCATTTATTATTCATTTATATATGTTTCCAGTTAAACTATGCATACTCTATCCATGATATTGCTTTCTCCAATGGAAAAAAAAAAAAATTCTGAATCAGGAGAAAAATATGCACAGATCAAGCAATGTTTACAAATAAAAACAGTCCTAAGCAATGTAAGAGGACGCCAAAAGAAAGACTGTTTCACTGAAGGAAGCATTATTACGGATTATGGATTGATATTATGGCAAGCCTTTCAAACTTTCAAGTTGTGTGACAATAACACTGTCTTCATACTCTTTATAAATAGAGTTGAAATCTTGGATGCCCTAAAAGTGTGTACATTTCAGCAAATTGATATATTCTTTTGGAAACAGTAAATAGAATTTAGATTAAACTCTTTTTGATAAATTTTAAAATAATATCTACATTTTGATTGTCGGTCTGATTATCTACATTCTGATTGCCACATCTGGAAAGAGCCTCTTGGACAATATATATATATATATATATATATATATATAGACACATGCAGGCAGAAGAATGAATCCCATTTTCTTCCACTTACGCTTTTCTCATCCTTTTTGAACACTTGACACTCGCTGTCCTCTTTGCTGCCTGAAGTTAACTCTGCAGGCAGGAAAAAGAGGGCTGGACAGATGAAATTTCCAATTCTCATTGACATCCGTAAACATTCTCTTTGGGTACCGGATACATTTCCATCAGCTGTCTTTCTCAGTGCCTGGAGTATTTTATCACACTTAGCTAGACTTGCAGTTTAAGCTGCAAAACTCAGCAAAGGAAAGCTCATGTGGTAGTCCTATATAAAGTTGCTGTCAAAACAAAACATATCCGAATTCTTCTTGGTGACTTTATTCGCGTTTTAGGATGACTCATTTTTGATCGTCACCCATGCGTCTTATGCATAGTGACATGAAAGCTGGAATGCACTGAAACGATCCAATACCTACACTACCAACACAATACAAAAAGAACAGAACAACAAAGATTATTAACAGCCTGTATATTATTCTTGTAAGATCGCAAGTTATAGCACAGAAAGAGGGGGGAAACAATTAACATCCAAAGGTATGCTGAAATAAACAAATGAACTTACTGAAATGTATTAATTATTAATTTAATTAAAAGTAAATTCTATCGTGTGTGTGTGTGTGGGTGATTCTAATTGGGGGTACATTTGGTGTCCCCGCAAATATAAAGTTATTATTTTTTCAGCTTTTTTTTCCCCAAATGATCTTACTTTTTATTATTTTAATGTAAGCTGTTTGTTGCTTTCAGTATGGCTGTATGGTCACGCTACTTGATATTGAAAATAATATTAGACACGTTTAACTTTGAAAAAAGCACATAAACACCTGAAATTATCTACTGTCATATTGTTTGTATGTTGTTATTCCAGCCATGCCGTCACAGAAATAGAAACCACTTCTAAATAAAAAAATGTGCATGTTTCCGCTATATGGTATTCTAATTGCAGCACTGCTCTGTGCATTTGTTGGTTGTTTCAGTTGCTTTTAAAATAAAAGTATTTACTGTTGACTTTCTTATAAAAAAACATCTAATGGTGCAATAATCAATAATACATATTATTTATTGAATAACAATATTTAATAAACACCAACAGCCATCACCAAAAGTACAATGCTCTGATGCAGCTTTGATGTTCCATATAATCTAACATGATGAGATTTTGCCTTCAGCCAAAACTATTTGCCCTGAAACAAATAACAAATTAATGAGAATAAATACTGTCCGTTAGATTTAACCAAAATTAATTATATCACCACTATAGAGACACCACAGCCAGCAGCAGATTCCAGAAAATGTGGCTGGTGAAGCTGTTATGCAATACCCTCCACTATTATTGGAACCCTTGGTAAATCTAAGCAATCTAATCTAAGGTGGCTGCGAAAATAAATCTGCATTGTTTATCCTTTTGATCTTTCATTCAAAACATTTCCAAAATTCTAACCGATCATTGAAGTAAAACAATTGAAAATGGGGAGAAAACCTCATATTGAAATAAATGTTTTCCTCCAATACTTGTTGACCACAATTATTGGCACCCCTGGAATTTTTTATGAAATAAAATAAAATATCTCTGAAGTATATTATATATCCCAATCATATTTACAATTTTGAGCACTTCAGGGTGATAATGAACATGAAATTATCCAGTCATGGTTAGATATGAAGGATGTGTGTGATGTGAATGTTCAAAAGCACCAAATCTCTCAACATATTAATATTGCTTTGAAGTCATAACATGATACTCTTTGTGAGAAAATTATGCTTTATTAATCGAAGCTTTGTGTGGAAAGGAATAAAAGGTGTTTTACTGCCTCTAGTGTTCATTTCTTTTGGAAACTATGCTGATGTACTTACCAAATTCTTATGTATAAAACAATTCTAGAACTAAATCATAGCTGTAAACTAAAACTAAAACAGCAAAAATTGTTTGCTTGTAGAGTAACAAAGAAAAACTGTGTCTCAAGTGCAAACAAACATCTTTGATACTACAGTGCTTACTTCGACCCTTAGGCATGAAAATCCCTGACCGTCTTTCTCTCTCTCAATACAGTAAATCTTTGTTTTGTTGGTCTCAAACCTCTGTTGATTGAAATGTGCTTTAGGGTGGGGCAGAAGCTCAATCCAAACAAGCTGTTGCAGATCTAAGCTGTGGTTCTGACACAGCCTAGACAGCCAAAGCCCAGACCTCATACAGGAGAAGCAGGATCATCCAAGTGTGGAGGAACCTGCTTAAGGATTCTCTCATGCCTCTCACAGCATGTCCATTGAACTTCCTTAACTCGCTAACAAGGACTGTCACAGCATCAGTCAACCAGAACATGTCTCTCAGAAAACAAGCCTGACAAACAAACACATCATCTAATATGCAAATTAGGCCTTCCCAGCAGCCCCGGTGCTCCTGCATCTTTCAATAAGGATATCCCATTGAGAAAACATTTAGAAATCTGAGCACAGCATCAAAAATGACATATTGTCTATAAAAGATTATGTAGTGAGGTAAATATGGAACAAAAAAAAAAACAGTAGAATTTTAATCTAATTAATTACATGATTTGGTAATTAATTCATCTAATTAACTGCAAATTTATCACACATCAAATTTGGCTGAGAAATTACTCCCAAAATATAATTTAAGCATCAAACCCTCTGTTGGCAATGACAGAGGTCTTCACAAGGTTTTCACACACTGTTGCTGGTATTTTGGCCCATTACCCCATGCAGATCTCCTCTAGAGCAGTAATGCTTTGGGGCTGTCGCTGGGCAACACAAACTTTCAACTCCCTCTAAAGATTTTCTATGGGGTTGAGGTCTGGAGACTGGCTAGGCTATTCCAGGACCTTGAAATGCTTTGTATTCCCTTGAAATGCTTTGTTGTTCCCTTTGCAGAAAACATCCCAAAAGCATGATGTTTCCACCCCAACACAGTTTCACGACCAATTTGTACGAATTCGTACGAGGTGCCAAATTTGTGCTAATTCGTACGATTTTGTACGATTTGTCTAAAACCCTGTGACGGATAGGTTTAGAGGCGGGTTTAGGTTTAGGTAATTCATGCAAATTCATACGAATTGGCAACTTGTAAAATACGTACGATTTAAAGGTCATACGAATTAGCCACCTCGTAAAATATGTTCGAATTGCCAATTGTCCACACCATGCTTCACAATAGGTTTGGTGTTCTTTGGATGCAACTCAGTATTCTCTCTCCTCCAAACACGAGTTGAGTTTTTACCAAAAAGTTCTATCTTGGTTTCATCTGACCACATTCTCTCGATCCTCTTCTGGATCATCCAAATGCTTTCTAGCAAATTTCAGACGGCCTGGACATGTACTGGTTTAAGCAGGGGGACACGTCTGGCACTGCAGGATTTGAGTCCCAGGCGGCGCAGTGTGTTACTGATGGTAGCCTTTGTTACTTTGGTCCCAGCATCTGCAAAAATCCCAAAACCATACGGGGACCCAGTGAATGACCTAGGGGAGACCTAGGGACCTCATTCACTAGGTTCCCCGTGTAGTTCTGGCATTTTTGCTCACATTTCTTGTGATCATTTTGACCCCACGGGGTGAGATCTTGTCTGGAGCCCCAGATCGAGGGAGATTACCAGTAGTCTTGTATGTCTTCCATTTTCTAATAATTGCTCCCACAGTTGATTTCTTCACACCAAGCTTCTTACCTATTGCAGATTCAGTCTTCCCAGTCTGGTGCAGGTCTACAATTTTGATTCTGGTGTCCTTTGACAGCTCTTTAGTCTTGGTCATAGTGGAGTTTGGAGTGTGACTGTTTGAGGTTGTGGACAGGTGTCTTTTATTCTGATAACGAGTTCAAACCGATGTCATCATAGGTAATGAGTGGAGGAAAGAGGAGCCTCTTAAAGAAGTTACATGTCTGTGAGAGCCAGAAATCTTGCTTGTTTGTAGGTGACCAAATACTTATTTTACAGAGGAATTTACCAATTAATTCATTAAAAATCTGTTTTTTTTTTTGTTTTTTTTGCCATTTGTAAAAAATGTTCTTTTCAAAAAATTGAATCAAACTGATTTCACAAAAATTAAGTGTGTTGGACAGGACACAGGTGGTAAGTTCAATTCAACAGTTGTTTATTAACAATGAGTTCAAACAGGAGCAGAGGAGGGGATGACAGGTGAGTAACTCAGAGATGGAATTGACTGGAACACTTGTGCAGAATGATGATTGTTGATATCTTTGTTGCAGGGTGAGCGGAGGATGAGATGTTCACACTAGACAGAGACAGAGACAGAGACACAATGAAGACCACAAACACACACCACAGACGCTGGAGAGACGATGAGGGAAATCCTTGGAATCTGGAGAGAAACAGAGGATCTAGGAGCAAATGAGGAGAGGTAAGTTCAACAGGTAAGTATCAATAGGTCACTAAGATAGGTTAGAGTCCACTTCTCAAGAACGAGCTCGGACACTGTGTGCAGAGTGGTGTGTGGTTATATGTGGTGCTCAATGGGAGTCATGATCTGGATCGGGTGGTGGTGACAGGTGATGATAATCAGTATTCAGGTGACTGTTGCTGCGTCCGAAATCGCATACTGCTTAAGTACTGTAGGTATTACATTTCAAATTGAACGTACTACCCGACCGTTAAAAAGTACATTCTATATAGTATGAATGGGGGTAGTATGAATGGATCTGGGACGTATTACATCCGCCATATTGATGTTGTCACGTGTCACGCTTCGTCACAACAGCGCGACAATTTAAACTTTCAATAAGCCATCCATTTATTTAGATTGTGTTATGAGCCGCGTCTCAACTTTCCGCCATTTTTTGAATATGACGCCTCCTCTCCCGGAACCTTATGGGATAGGAAAGTGTCCATGGTATGCCTACTATAGAATTCGGCCAGAAACAGTAGGACATCCAGGTACTTCTCGCCTGCTGAATTTCGAATGCTATGAATTCGGCCATACTACTCGCCTCGCATACTGTTTTTCGCGTACTATATAGTAGGGAAGTAAGCGATTTCGGATGCAGTTCCCGATCGTTTTGAGGGAGTGAGGGTGGAGCCTGGCATGAATGTAACAAAGTCTGCATAAACAGGTAACACCTTTAAAAAAAGTATTTTTAATAAGGCTATTAGATAGCGGTCCCAAACTATTTTTTGTTAATATAATTAAGTTGGTATGAGCCACCAAAGCATATACAAAATGACAAAAAGTACAATATTTTTGTGTTAAGGAAATAACCATTACCATGGTGAAAATACAATATGTGAACGTGAACTGTTAATGAAACATGGACACTGCTCATGAATTGAACGAATATCACACCTTCACGCAAATCCTTCCCAATTAACACACACAGTAATGTGATTGATCACTACTGTTCTTTTATTTCACGCATTGCATGTTTGTATTGTTTCTGCGCTTTAATGAAGTGATATGCAGCACGCCGCCGCATAGTGCTATTGAAGAGCGCACACTCTGAGCGTGATATATCTGACAGGACAGGATGGTTTGTTTTTCCCTGTACACAGCCATCACAAACCAGCAACCGTATAAAATACAATTTACACTTTTCATAGAAAAATGCCATCCTTATGATTCCTAACTGCATATACTCTTGGAAAGCCAAATATAATGCTTTTGCTTTTGCAGAAAAACACACAGCATCTCTCTGAAATGGCTGAATCAACACTACTGCTATTACTTAAACCATTTCTACATTATGCAAATATTACCACATCGTGACATAGACATGTGGAAGTATGTTTAAATAAGGTGTTTTAGCCTGGTCTGGATCAGACTTCTCTTTTATATAGAATAAATCCTTTTGTGGAAGACTTTGACCTTTGTAACTCTGCAGATCTCATTCATGCAAACAGCTATACCACACTAAAGAAATGGAAAAATAAAAAATAAATAAAAATAAAAATCTGTCCAGGTGTTCCTCTATATAAATGTCCAAAAATTTAAGCTCCTGCATGTTTGTCAAAGCCACCGCTTCAAGACTTTCCCATTGTGCAAATGCTGGTTTTCAAAGAGATTATAGCAAGTATCTGTCAGGGGCAGAATTGCATGGATATTATGCATGTGGAGGGTAGGCTTGTAACAGCGCCAGCAGGAAAAACTTTGCAGCAAGTCCACACTATCACTCCAGATTAGGAGCAACTTGGTAAAATGGGACGTTTCCCAGCTCCAGGGTGTGACCAGGTTTAGCCAGCTACGGCAGCGGTGAGCTTGCAACAATTTACATCATGCAGAATACCGTCCCGATTGATGATAAATAATTTTTGATTTCAAATAAGTTGAATGCATAATAAATGTATCACTGTATAGACTTTTTTAATTGAGATTTTGCAGGTGACCTAAATAACCAACACAGTTTCACGACCAATTCGCACATATTTGTACGAGGTGGCAAATTCGTGCTAATTCATACAACCTCACTCCTACAATTTGTCTAAACCCCAGTGACGGGTAGGTTAAGGGGTGTAGGTCATTCGTACAAATTCATATTAATTGAAAACTCGTTAAATACGTATGATTTAGCAAACGGTCGTACAAACTTGTACAATATGAATTAGCCACCTCATAAAAATATGTACGAATTGCCATGAGACTGAGCTGAAATAACACATTTTACTCAAAATCAAGAAAGTCAAGTTCAAGTGAAGACTAAAAAAAATTATTTTTGTATTTTGATATAATTTTCAATACAATTAAGCATGTTCCCCCCACATTTGCCGATTTCTGTTGTTCCAAACTCACAAAAAAGAAGAAAAAGAAAAAAAACGATTTAAACAAATTTGCAAGTGAACCAAAAACACATACTATTCAAACTTCCCTATGAAACTTTGCAATAATTAAATTCATTTAATCTCCAATTAAATTATATTTCTGGCAGACCACAATAGACCACTAAACTGACCAACTGGTGCAAATACAGTAAAATTTAAAAAATGCCTTTGAGTTTTTAATCACAGAACTGAAAGAACTGAACCACCGCCTGAGCTACAATGAGAAAATATTGTTTGCCACTGAGCACAGCATACATTATGGTAATATCCATGAATAATACTTCCAAAATAACAAAGCAAATTAAATAAAAAGTCATAAAATAATGATTTAAAGTGAGCTAAATAATAAACCATAATATATTCGTTCACAACACTAAATCATAGCCATTTTATAAACTCTAACAACAGGATGTCTGTAAAGCTTACATGCTAGACCACATATTCTCCTAATCAGGAAAGTAATGAAAGCAATATTTTGTCGTGAGGTGCCTTACAAGCTTCATTGGAACAGTATATTTACTGGGTGTTTACTGTTATTACTCCTTGCAGAAGCTTCGGTCAGATAGAAAGGCGCTAACTGGCCCTTCACCAAGTAATTCAAGTTGCTTTTAACATCATTTACCAGCTGCCACAGTCGATTAGTAAAGCTCTGCTGGCAGAAGTTGTGTGAGGAATGTGATAAAGATTATCCAGGACAATAAACTTAAAATGTGGGCATGTGGAATATTGTGGCTTTTCTAAGGGAAAAAAGCTCCCATAAGACAATTCTTTCATTTGAGACAAATACATTTAATTTTGCTCATCTTTTTTTACATAATTCTCTTTTATATATCACTGATGCTTTTATGGAAACCAGTTTCCACCTAGAAAAAAAAATAAAACAAGAAACACTGGAGATATAAAGTCACTTTACAAAATTAATATCTGCAGTTGCGAGAGATAAAGCCACAATTATGAGAAAAACATAAATTATATGAAATTACATTTTTGCTTTTTACTCTTTCAGAAACAGGCGTCAGTATGATTCAGCGTCAGCATCTTTTTTTGCTTTTCTAAAAAAAAAAAAATTCCAAAAATGTTTAAGGGCAAGTGATGAAAGAAAAAAATCATTTGAGAAATTATACTGTACATACAAAAGCACAGCTTGAACCAAACCAGAGGGGCCCTTTTTTAATATGTGTTATCTCCCTCTGGACTGGGCAACAGTCATTTTTTTATTTTTATCTATTTTGTCTAGATATTTCTTCCTGGTATCTTGGCAGAAGAACAGCATGGTAGCCAGATTTCATAAGAAAAAATTATTTTACAGCCAATCCATTTTGCATCAGAAATACAGAGCTTTATGCACTAATGAAAACTACCTTCCAAACCCTTTTTCTTAAATCTTTAAAGTCGAGCTCTTATTTCATTGTGTTTTCTTTTTTTTTTTCTTCTTCAACATCCTTCTTTCACCCCACCTGGAATCCGAACATGCATGCTGGGACACCATCGAACACTCGTAAATCTTTTCAATGGCTTCTAAAAATGGCAAAAACTAAAGTGTAGTCCAATGCTATGCAGATTGCTGAGCTATAGGGACGCCTCAAGATCAGATGGCCCTTTCCCCCTTTCTATAACTGCTTTGCCTGCATCAGATCTAGCTGACTTTGATCTCTCTCTCTTTCTTGCTCTCACTCTGTCATCATAACTGTATTAGCAGGATTGCCATTTTCTCGCCTGTATTCTATCAGGCTCCCTTCACTGCAGGGAACAGACCTTGTCACCCAGTTCCTCTCCATTTTATGTTGATAGTAAGCAATAACGGCATATGAATGTGTGCAGTGGCCTGCAACGCCATTAATCCAAAAAAAAGTGTTCTGCATATTCAGCATGCTACTTTAATTTTCCACTACTGACAAATTGAGATAATGGCAAGCCATACATAATGGGCCTAAAACTTATGTTCATTAGATTGGGGTTCTTCTTATGCAATGTTATTAAAACAGAAATAAATTGTATCGATAATAAGAAAAACAAGCATTGGATTGTGTACAAGAAAGAAATGCCAGTCAGGATGCACCATGCTACTTTTTACATTATTGTATGTGTCTTGTTTTGGGGAAGAAGAAATAAAGCATACATCAAACTCACTTTTTTATGCCATATCTCTACCTGCAGTTATCCCTGGATAAGACGGATTTAAGATAGTATATATGTAAATCACCTACAGTATATTACATTGCTGAGTCAGGAAAAGTATTTTTGTCCTTGAACAAAAATCTTACTTTTGTACTGGTTTAGGAATACGATCACAAACTGGGCCTGACAGCAATTAAGCGAACCGCAAAACACTTTCAGATTAGAATACTACAGAGATACAACACAGATATTCATAAGGAGGTTTGCTGTTCTCCTCCTTTCAACAGCTTTCTATCTTAATGTCAAGCAGTTGGAAGCCTAGTTTCAAGCAGCTGGAAGCTAGTTCAGCCTCATAACCATTTCATCTCTTTGATGCCGAGACAGAAAATAGCTCAAAATGGCTCCATATTATAAAGCAATAATTTCATCATCCTATACTGCTTCATCTTCTCAAAGGTGAATTAGGTAAGAGATCTTCATGTTTTCTTGTTTGCCAGCCACTTTGGATTTTCCTTAAAACCTTTGGAACGGTAAACTATGAAATCCATTTCGATCCTTCAGACAATTGCTTCACGACTGTAGCAGAGAACAACACTGCGATACAGTATGTTCAGGTTTTGTGCCTTACTGTAGCAAAAAAACTAAATCAGAAGCTCGTTTTCAAAACAGGTATGAGCCATGATTGCCATCCAAACAGTACTCAGTACTCAGAACTCAACCATAGGCTGATCTGAGCTCCAGAAACTTTAATACTGGCAATCAGCCAGGATTGAGTCGGCGACTAACCATATTTTGAAGAGGACAAGCCTTTATGAACTCAGCAGTAGAAGACAGACACTTTTAAAGTATTTGATCACGAACACCCATGGAATTCTTAACTTTGATCTTTAAGTCAAGCGCCCTCTAGGAATACAAAATGTCTCCAGCTACCATAGACTATAATAACAAAGGACACACATTATATACTGACCTCTGCTGATGGAGGGGTATGAATGGACATTTAAGTAGCTTAACCTTTACAAAAGTGAAACACTACAGAGACATTTTCAGTGAAACATCAACCGGCCCAAAATGTCCAACATGGCAAACCACTCATTTAAGTAACTCACTGTGAGAAGATCGGCTTAGCAGTTTATAAAGAAACAGTTTAGAGAGATGGGGGTAGCTGTGAGGGAAGAGAAATCTAAAAGAATTCATGAATTTACTCACCTTTTTATCGTTCAAACCACATCCTTCTTTCTTCCCTGGAACACTTAACACGTTTTGAAACTCCCAAAAGGACAAGCGAAAAAAGCTCTTTGTTTTTTATTTTGTCATACTATTTATATGCACATTTGTGAAACCGGGTAGCTATAAATGTGCATAAAACTCATGTAATATATTGTAAATAGTTCTTATTTATTTATTTGTTTATTTATTTATTGAGGAACAGGAAATGTAAGGGTATGCTCACATTTAGTTCCATTTCTCCTGTTTCTGGTCTGGACCCAAACAAGAAAAAGATACATTCAGTGGTTCACATATAAGTCACTTCTAAAACGAAACCTAAAGGCAGGACATATCAGTAGCTGCCTATTACTGCATATCTACATAATTACAAAATGTAATTACAGGCTGTTCTATAACTTTGTTACATGGTACAACAGCTACTACTAAGTAATTAACTAGGTAATTACTCTGTATTATGGACACCTTGTTACCAACTTTTTTTTTTTTTTTTTTGTACAGAAAAAAAGATAGACATACAGTACGGGTTTCCACAGGCATAAGTAAATTTTGTAAATATTGTAATTGTTACTATATGCTTTATACAACTTTTTCGGCCAGTCATTCTCATCTAGGCGAGGCAGAACTGGGAGATGCATAAATACCTTGAAAGCTACATCTCATGGTCTGTGTGGGCTGATCAACAAGGACAAAATTGCAGCTGGCATGCTGCACAGTTTTATTACCAATCAAATTGAATTTACTTGTTATCACAGTAAAAAAAAAAAAAAAAAAACATTCAGCAAATAATCATAAATCCAAATAGATTTTCTAAAAAATTGCATTCACACAAACAAACAAGCTGCAGGGAAAGGCGCTAGGATTTTAATATCAAGCCACGAAACCAAGTGGGAAATGGTTCTTTTGCTTCCTTCGTGGCCATAGATCTGGAAGAACTGGACTCACTAAGAAAGATTAATTGTGCTTTTCTTTGGAACTAATTAAGCAAAGTCCTTCAAGGGTCAAGTTGAAAAATCCAGGTTCAACCTAACCGTGTTAACAGCAGTTACAGAAAATTTGGACATGGATGAAAAGCAGAGAGCTGGAAGGAGTAGCCGGAGGGATGTGATGCTTGAGCTGTGTAATCAATTATGCACTTATAAAAATGTATGGCAGAGGCACTTCACAGTGAGATGTTGCTGATTGATCTCTAGTACAACTGCCACCACTTAGACTTTAATAGTGAGAGCCTGCAGTTACCCAAAGATAAAGGGATAGCTTAAAAAAAGGGATAGCTTACCCAAAACGTAAATTTCTGTCATCATTTAATAATTATAAGATTATTTTGAAAGCAGTATGACTTTATCTTTTCTTTATTTCTGTGGAACACAAGTTACAGTATCTATATTAATGTTTCTGTGATTTTAAGCCAAGTCAAATTACACACGGACTTTGATAGCACAAAATGTATTGTTTTTTTTTTTTTTCTTTTGGAGCCTCTTTTTGATGCTCAAGGTACCCCTTTTTAGTAACTTTTTAACGTGAAAGTTGTATCTGCCTGCTATATATTGTGTTTTATTGACAGATGGTAGGTTTAGGGGCAGGGTTTTGGGTTACGTGCTCATAAATTTGTAAATAATATAATTTAGATATAACTGTTGTTACCCTTTCAGTCGAATCACTTCGACGTTACATATGGGAACTCGCCAGAGAGACCTATTTGCCTTTGAGATTTTACTTAAGGCCAATGAATATTGGCGTGCACTGATTGCGCTCAGGTGCCGCTCATCACTGTGTGAGTATAAGAGGGCACGTGCACAGTGCACCTGCAGGTTTTCGCTGAAGAGCCGATGCCGGCTGTCAGCGGATCCTGCGGGCTGGTCGCCTTTTTCAAGGCGGGCTGTGCCAGCCATCGCTATTTCCAGTGAGCAAAGACCCCTGAGTGC
>JAUMHG010000051.1:9243666-9261616 GCA_032359395.1 Enteromius anoplus | reverse complement strand
AGCTCAAAGGCAAATCGGTCTCTCTGGCGAGTTCCCATATGTAACGTCGAAGTGATTCGACTGAAAGGGTAACCTTGGTTATTGGTAAATTCCTGTAAAATTTACAGGCAAAAACAGTAAACTGACCAGAATTTCCAGAATTCCCTGTATTGCATTTCAATATTTGTTTGTTTTGTTTTTTTAAATAACTATGTTTATTTTTATTTTATTTTTTTCTTATCAGTTATTTATTAATTAGGGGTTGTATGGTACATGTAGTGCTGTTAAACTAATGTTGAATATTTCAGTTTATTGCATATTTCAACATGATGGTGTTTAGTGCTTGTGTGAATGACACTGATCACATTCTATTCTGTTAATTTTTAAAAGCTGTTTGTGATGGGCTTTGGTTCATCATGTGACTTTTTCATCACCACCTGCATTTGGTGCTTATCCGTGTATTTCAAATGTACAAAACCGATTTCAGTACTTTAATAGGTTGGTATATTAACATTATATCAGTTAATGAAATTATAGTATTTAACTGTAAATGTAACTTAAAACCGTAAAACCTAAAGCACTGTTACCCACTGTTACCGTAATTTTTACGGTCGAATTCTGGCAACCACAGCTGCTTTTTTTTTAGTGTGTATATATTTATTGTGTTAACATTAATATTGAATGTTTCATGTAATGTTCAGGTTTCATGTATTTTTATAAAATATAAAATTACAAAACTTTCTTCTGAATTGCCTCACACTCATTCTAGAATATATATATATATATATATATACACACACACACACATTCTGGACAATGTATTTTTAAACCCCTGTCTGTAATTATAATCATTTTATATGCATTAAACAACACTGTCTTTTATATCTGTAACAGTAAATAATAATATATAATAATGTGGCTGGTCCTCTAGATATTAGCTCTTTCCGTTTGTGATTTGCTTCAGCCATGATCATGAAATTGTGGTGAAATTGGATGTGGTCACCGAGGGACAAGCAGACTGAGAAATCGGAATTAGGCCTCATTTGTAAGCAATTTAAATTCTTTTTGGCCCATCTTTGAAATGGCTAGTTTTCGGACTCCGTAAGAGGATTAAAAGCAAATAAATTTGTGTCAAACTGGGAGCTCGGCTGATGTCCATTCACTTGCATGTCAGATTTAAGTCTAGGGCTCTGGACTCCTGTCGGCATTGGGCGCAGGCTTAGCATAGGATTTAAAACTCTTTTGCTGCAACTTACCACTGTCCTAATACAGAATCACTTTTAATCTGACATTATGTGAGAACTGTAGGGGAAAACACATCCATATTGGCTGTTCAGGACTGGAAAGCACTTCAGTGCAGACATACTTGACTAATACATCTTTTTTGTATATGCTTTTAATAACATTTACTGTAGCATTTTTAAAGTACCTTTTTAATGTTTCATTTAACAGAACCATGGCATCAGTTTCTATCAGACATCTATCTTGCATTATTCCACCTCATCTTCCTCATTACATAACAACAACTTTGATGAAAACTAGAAACCTCAGAGTGACCTTAATGGGCCACAGGTACCAGAGGGTCCTAGTTTTAAAAAGGTCAAAGTACTGAATAATTTTCTGATTTACAAGAAACATGGTTCCATTCACAAGGATCAATAAATACACCAATTTAGCACATTTACAAGGTTTTCAGATTCTACTGAATATTTTTTAAAGCTATATTTTAACTATCGACCCTTTTCAGGAGGCATTGTTAAAAGGAAACACTTCCACAAATGCTCGGCTGCAGAGTGTGAGAGTATGCGCTGCATTTGAAATGCTGACGTGTCTCACTGTCTTTTATCACACTACTGCACATTACTAACTGTGGGCAAACAGAGAAAGGGTTGGGAATAACAAACAAAGTGTCTGTGCTCTTCATACATTTCGGAAATGCTGGGGGTTGTGCGTTAGTGACAGAACCAGCAAACATGAAAGAGAGGAAATTAAGACACATCAGGCAAGTTTGGTAAGAATTAGCAGATCAAAGGAGAAAGGCAGGTAAAGTTTTTAGACTCATTTTTACTCTGCGTGTGGATTTAACAATGTAAATAAGAACTGATACTGGAGTGTGGTAGAAAATAGTTTAAATACTGTGACTTACTGAATCAGGTGTTAAAGGAATCATCTAAAAATGTAAATGTCATTATTTAGGCTTTCAAGCTTTAAATAAAGGACAAAAAGCATGATAAAAGTATCATAAAGGTGGCTCATACTTGCATGCCTAATATTCTAAGTCTTCTGAAGCCACACTGTCAGAAGAAGAAGAAAAAAGTACAAAAGCTGTCACTGTGACAATAAGCCTACCTTATTTTCATATGTGTGTGTATATATATATGCTATTTGTTACCCCAGAAGGTGCCTCAAGTATTAGTATCTCAAAGAGCTCATGAGAGAAGAACCAATGTCAAATGGTTAAATAAATCATTGTTTTGAATTGAATTAATTGACTGGTGCAGCACAACATTGGTATGATTTATTGCAAAGGTACACAGGTTTGAAACACTGTGAAGGTGAGTACATTTTCGGTGAAACATCCCTTTAATCTCTTTAAAACAAATAAGAAATAGTGAATGTGCTTTTTTTAACAGAAAATCCTGTATTTCATATTCCTTTTAGAGTCTGTCATAGGCTCTCAGATCATTAGTATTTCAGAGCTTTGTTGTTTGAATACATCATTTCAAATCGACGCAGAGATCAATACATAACCTGCACTTAATCTAAACCTCTTTTTTGCAAGACATTGTAGGCTATCTGTCAAAGCAGACACAGCTTAACATTCCCAATTTTCTCTTTGCTGTTACAGATCTGCACGTGAGCATGAAAAACAAATGCCATCCAGCGTTTTCACTGACCCATGATGAGTTGCGTGGGACAAACAATATCAGCAATATACACCAAACAGAGCCAGACAGAATGTCTGTAGAGAGAATTTCCATATTTCAAATTCTGGATGTATTCCACGGTGTCTCAGCAATCATATCTGCATCAAAAAATGACTCCTTTTTTGCCCAGCATAAGCACATTTCTGCCCGCTTGCAGCAATACGGTGATTGTGCCAGTCTGTCTTGGATAAAATGTTATTTGAACCTACACATTCTCTCATCTATACTGTCAGCTTAAGAAGCTTATAATTGACCACACACATTTATTGACAAAGCCCGGTGGATTTGGAATAGTTTAAGTTATGCGGTTGGTGTAATTGGGTGCTTAAAAAGTTAATAACTTATGAATTAAAGCACTTGTCAGCTTTTCAGTGTTGTGTACATAATCTGTGACCGGAGCCTAGTGAGCATGAATGTTAATGACAACTATGGGGACTTAATTAAATGATTTTCATCCTTTAGAGTGGCTTGAATTTTAGCTGCAATGAGGTCCAACAACATTTCCGAGTTAACTTGGGAATAATTAAAATTATGCATTTAAATAAAAGCAGATTCGGTAAAGATGCCCAATGGTTTCTCATAAGAACAGATGCCTAAGTGTGCTTAAAATGATTATTACGTTTTTGTTTTATTTTTATGTGAACAATTTTTTGTAATGCATATTGCCAGTATAGGCAAAACTGTGGTAATAATTGTATATCCTCAGGCCAAAATGACATCGTCAATTCTCACTTATTGGTCCTACAGTAAACGTATTAGCAGTAGAAAATGTCAAACTCAGTTTGAAATCAAAATTTATTTTGCCTAACTTTTACCTCTCAGCATTAGAAAACATGTTATCTGTCTCTGGACAGAGAGAGAGCGAGAGATGTTTTATCTTCAAATGATACAGAGATATGACAGCATGTTCATCATTTTTAATTTTAACCATGCCAATCTGGCCCTTATTGGTTTGGTTCAGGCAAATAGCTTTATAAATAAATAAATTATAGAGGCTTTATATTGCATTTGGCATCAATCAAAGCTAAACAGACACTGGTTGGCAGGAACCGAGCACATCTGAAACCATTATTTGCCATTCTCTCTTGTGGCCACCCAAAAACATACTACAAAGGGAAGCTCTGCATCCCGACAGGGTGCTGAATAGATTATTCTCTCCCTTGGCACCTCGGGAACCTTTCACTGCTACCCTAGTAAACAAACCTACAACGGCGATTGTCTTTCGCTATTAATGACATAACAAGTAATAATGATGGTAATGATGTCTATTCACTGTAGCCAAGATGGCTTGGAGCATTTGTAAATCAGAAGCGGACCTCCCTGAGCTCCACATGGGCCGGGTAGGAAGCGTGGCTGCTAAGACCATGATAAGCCCCCCACCATGGCACCATTCTGGACTGTAAAATCCCTTTGCCCTGGGTATTGCCAGTCTGCGATAAGATAGTATGAAGCATCGGAAAAACAGCCCAGGTATTAACCTGCCCATCTGTTTCTCAAAAGAATGCTGAGAAGCCCCAGGAGGGCAGCAGTGACGGGCTGAATTGAAGGCCAAGCTCATTTTCTGGGCCGCATGATAACTGCCTGTATAGATACAGGCAGGAAGATGGGCCCATGCCGAGGACTGGAGGATCTTGTGAAGAAGAGCTCACAATGTGGCACAGCAGTCATGCATGACCTATAACCAAACAGTGTAAAACAGCACTAGTCCCCAGACCCGTGTGTATAATAGAGAAACGCTTCATTTAACACAAGCGATCTGAAATATGCCCTCAAAAGCCACGAGTTATAATTCAAGATGTCATCTTAAATGTTTGATCCAAGGTTTAACAATGAACATTACCCCGAGAACAAATAAACAAAATTCCAAATGAAAGATCACAAGCGTCAGTGTTCAATGACCACAGCCTGGAAATGGAAAACAAGAGCAGACCTTTGATAACTGGAGTGCTCTTAATGAGATGTCTGGATCGGTGTTGTGCACATTTCCCGCACATGTGTGTGTGTGCGTGTTCATCAAGGGTTGTGTGTGTTTAATCATGCATGGAGAGATTCACTGTTCATCGTTATTTACTTGACACTCTCCGTTGCTATCTCCAGCTAGATGAGAGATAAAAGCGGGAAGGAAAGAAACACATTAAATACATGACTCAGAGAGATGCAAATAGAAAAGAGTAGATAGCCAGCGTGTTAGATTGGCCATGGAGACACGGATACACCAGGGGCCTCTCTTGCATAACAAAATGTGCAGTCCTCACAAGATCATAGCTATATTGGGCCTTGCAAAATAAGCATAAATATGATGAATCACTTAATCATGCTTAATTTTAGCAAATATTTGCTTTTTTAACTTCTTATGTCTTGTGTCCTTTCAATCTTCTTCTAGACTACTATAAAATTTGATTATAAAAAGGTTTTATGTTTAAAATGATGATAATAAAATAAAGAGTATGGTAAAACCATAGTAAAAAAGTAATATATTTATAATTGATTTATTTCAAATCTATAAACATATTTACTGTCATATCAAACGAGACTCGCTGCTATAAAATTCTTAATTAATGTTTAAAAATATTTGGTTGTTGTTGTTTTGTTTATTCACAGTTTCAAAGTTATGGCATCATTTCCAAAACAACAAACAAGTTTGCCCCAATAAGATGAAACGTGCATTTGGTAACCAAGGAGACAACAGTGTAAGTGAAGAACATTGAGATGAAATATCAAACAATAAAACAAATAGTTATTTTGAACATAAGTGTTTTTGTGTGTGTGTCATTTCCAATAAAGCTACATTTACTTAAATTACATAAAAAGTGTGAAAATGTTCCCTAATTGTGTGTATTTACAGTAGTACACTATACATAAAATGCTTAGCAAGACAAAGGAGTTGGAGGTTTTACTCTAAAAATTGCACAATCAATCAAATATACACAAACACAATATCAATCAAAAAACACGCCGCTTTGAAATCTGCTGAAATGCACTGTGGCAGACATAGACAGAAGACTATATACAGTATAGACAGAACAAAAAGATATTACTGAATGTGATGCATATGCGATATACAGTATATGAACTGTTGTATTTGGTTTGTGTTAGGAACATTATGGTCACATTGCCTTAAAATATTGTAAAAGATATAGGGAGATGCAAAAACAAAAGCATAAAAAAATAGAATTATAATAATAAATATTTGATATTAACAAGCATTCTACGTTCCAGACTGCTGTTGATAATGTTGATAATGTTATAAACTCTTATGCATATTGCAGTTTTCTATATGCTTCAGTATATTTTCCCTCTTTGTCACGTTCTCCTTTTTTCTCATAATTGGCTAGAGAGAAGTGCAAACACCATATAATGTATTCTACATTTATCCATGACAGCAATGAGGAAAAAGACATCACAGAAAAGTATGAGCTCAGTGTACTGTAGACTTTCCACACACACTACAGTTTGAAAGTCCCAAATTACAAGTGAACTCCTACTTTGGATTGACAGCCGGCCAGAAGTTACATTTTGTTTAATTAAACCACAGTACAAGATTCGCCAAGCAGCCAGACAGTTACAGAATCCGCCCAAGTCATTGGGACAGTCGGCATGCAGATTAGAGGGCACTTCAGTTACTGGCATGTTTTCAGGGTGACCATTTAGAGTCCTTAGCGGACACACATCTGACAGCCAAGGGCAACATCTCATTGAACAAACAGTAATGGAAGGGAAAAGTGTCCTCCCCTGAAGCAGCAGACTCCCCAGCCATTACTGTCAGGGGCTGGTGATTGTTCTCTCTTAGTAATACGGTGAACGAGTCAGAAATTCAATACGCTATCTACATTCTTATTAGATGTGTTACTTTTCTAGGTGACTGGAGCTAGGCTGTCGACCACGACAAGGTGTCTCAAAGTGAATTGAAAAACAAGACCAATGTTAGAGGCCCTAAAGAAATAGTTCACCTAAAAATATATATTTACGTGTAACATATTGTTCTCATGAAGTGCAGTGCAGTGGATTGTGTTTAATAGCATACCAACTACCAGCACCCTTTTGAAAACTTTTAGTAGACAAGAACTGAAATGAAAATTACATCTAGGACCTTTATACAGTGTGTGCCATTGTACAGACTGTAAGTCTATCCCTCTCAACCTTCTGTTCATCCTCCTTAAATTCAATATTGCATAACCTGATTAAGGTCTACAGATACATATAATGGTTTCACTTCTATTGGCTACTACAATGTACTGTATGTACAGCGTTCCATAGAGAGCCGTGTATTCTTTCCATCAGTCTTGTGAGGGAAGAGCCGTTTTGTGGTGTGGTCTGGCGGTGTACCACAAAGCCATTTATTTACAGCCCTCTACTTGTGCTAGTGTAAATATTCTTCATGAGAGTAGACGCTGTCACCAAAGCACCGCAGTTCATCAAAAACAACCCTTTCCTGTCAAGGACTAATGTAGTGGCATATATCATGGCTATGAGACCAGATGCCCTCTTCAAAGCCTTCTTCAAGTCATTTAAGTTTGTAAAGCAGGAAAAAAAAAACATGGAAATAGATAATGGAACATTAATCGAAACACATGGCTGATGATTTTGCTTCTCAACTAAACGTTGAAACTTGGAGCGAACTACTACTTTCAATTCTCCATCTACTCAAATAATCCTATTGTCTCCTATTATCTGTCTTACATTCTCTCTGTCAGTGCCATGACTCATAAAGAGCTGTTATGAATCATTTGTGGCTGCATATTTAGCTGCCAGTCAGATATGGATAGTGCTACTGGAGACAGTGGAATCTAATTTGATGCCATTATATTACTATTGAGCTGTAATGAAGACTTTTTTGATATTGTAAATGCAGTTACGAATGGATCGAAAGTGGATTTTAGAGCCTGTATTGATGGTGAGTGCTATCATTGTGAGGTCATGAGCTCTACAATACATTGTAAACCTCAACCTAATGAGCAGAATGAGAATGTATAATACACCCCTCTGCCAGAGATTTCTGGAGGTTTTATTTGATCTGAAAAATTCATTAGTCGTTCGCAGCACATGTTAGATGAGAAAAGAAGGGCGGTGAAAGCGAAAAGGGTGAAACGCATTCTGTTTTGACCTTTGCCTGTTTCACACAGCAATGGTGTTGGTTTGCTTTTATCTTCACTTATCTCTAGCAAATGTACATAAAATGAAATATTTAAAACGTGTTATCTGCCTTGTCTTTAATCGAGTCTCTTTTAGTTTTCTCAGGTCATTTAGAAGAATAAACACAACCCTTCAGGTCGTTTTTTTTCTACTGGACAAGTGCATATCTTTAAAACTGTTAAATAAAGACGAGCATGACTTTGGCCCCAGAGACCTCATGAAAAGTGGTATTATTTGGAAGGAAATGAAATGTGAAAGCATTTTGTTCCCAAGCACAGCGAAGAAATGTGTTGTAATGGAAGGGGGAAAAAGCACCAGTAATGACAAGACATCTAACATTTGAAGTAAACACAAAAAGTGTTGGGAGTATTTAGTTCATAGTAATTAGTTTAGCTTCCTAATTTCTCTGTTTTGAACAACACAGTCTCACTACAACTCGTCACATTTTGACAGCTGCTCAAGACCCTTTTGCGTCGCTTTCTGAAGCTCAAGGTAAACCTTTTTAGTCACATTTCGACGTGAAGGGTCCTCCATTGTTTTCAGTGGTTTGGCTTAATGTAATGGTTTACATGCATATATACATTTATTATATCATTTATAACTTTTGGATTACTTTTATTGGAGCACCGAACCCCACCCCTACCCTAAACCTACCCGCCTATATAAACAATATAAAACACACACAGGCAAATGCAGTCACAGGTGTTTATTGCACAAACTAATTATAAACAAGCAGTATAAATACATTACAAACAATTCGTGTCACATTCCAAGTCTTCTGAAGACATAAAAAGTCTTTATGCAAAGAAAAGAGTAGGTTTTCACTAATCACTTTTAATCCCGTAGCATGATGCAATCGTTCACGAGACACACAAGAGCCAATGGCATTTCACAACCAACATTAATGTAAGGATTCTTTTAGCGGCATTTTTTTAAAGCAGCGGCACACAAGAAGTATACAGAAAATGAAGACAGCGACCGCATCTATTCCTCTTACAAATCAATCTTTTTGAAATATTAATATTTTTCAAATAAATTATGACGGTAGTTGTATCTGCCTGCTATATTTTGTGTTTTATTGACAAATGGTAGGTTTAGGGGCAGGGGTCAGGTTTAATGCTCATAAATGTTTAACGTAAATGATTTAATTTAAATAAAACTGTTTTGACGGTTTACATTAAAACAAATCACACCCCTACATATATACAATAAGGCCATTGTTTTTACCCAATATCTTTTAGTTATGACAATCAAATGAAAAAATGATCGCGTCGGCATATTGGCTCTAAGAGTTTCCTATTTAAAACAACGGAGGACTCTTCAAAAGTGACTAAAAAGAAGCACCTTCAAAAAGTGATGCAGAAGGGTCTTGACCAAGCATCAAAATGTGACGAGTTGGAGTGAGACCATATTGTTTTTAAAGGTAATGAACTGCATACCCCAAAACATTAAGTTAGGATAACTGCTTTGATTTTCTCTGGTAATCACGAAAACCCGTTTGTTACAGCACTGCTGTCAGACAATTGAGAAAAACTTGCTTGACATCCTATAATTTAAAGATACATTACTTCTCTCATTGCTGGATATTACCGTTGTGCGTGAATTTATGCACACAAGGCCATTCAGGCTCAATTACCTGCCACTGGGCATATAATAAAGGGGTATTTTATCTTTTTTATTTCCACATTGTCCTTCCATGTCTTCAATCTGTGTTATTCCCAACCAGACGCTAACACCATTCGCACAGGTCCTCCTTAAAGACAGAAGATAGAGTTGTAACCATATAACCGAGTTTGCTTGAGCAGATGCAATGAGACCGCTAAGGTTCCCAGCATATTTTCAGGGGAGTTGATCTTGACTGAAAAGGATCGTGTGTGAGGGTAACCCGCAAAGCTGTCTCCTCTTAGCTTCGAAATGAATCACAGACTTGTAATAGCCTTCCTCTGTCACAGAGCGCTTGTACCTGTCAAAGCATTTAAATTGCAACACATTTCAGAGGGGAGTGCTCTTCCAATGAAAAGACCCTTGAGCAGTGTTGCAGTTGATTCCAAAAAATGGGCCAACGATGAATACTATATCCCTTGGCCTAAAGAACATGTAATTAAGGATTAGCAACATTGATGAGATCTACTGCATCCAAGTCATATAAATTGCATATTCTTAAGGTGCAGTAGTAAACTGTTGGAATGTTTCAAAGTTAAAAAAAAATAAATAAATATATAAATAAAATAACTTCTCAGGTTAGGAGGTTATTCCTACTAAGAAGTACATGTTTAAATGTAATGTATTATACTGGACAAAATACTGAACTCAGTCTCAAAAATAGAGATCATGTTACATTTCTTCGCATGGAATATTATGAATTTTACATTATTTTATATTTAGATCTAAGCAGACGTTGACCTTTTTCGTTTAACATCTGCTATCATCCATGTGTAAACTAGTGCATAAGTTTCTGAGTGTGTGTGTGTTTTCACTATTATGTTGGTATTATCATTTATTTATATATATTGTTTTTAGCTTTTTTTATTATTATTTAGAACTTCGTAAACAGCATTAAATAAAGAAAGAAACATGAACTCCAACAACACCATATAAGAATAAGAATACAAGTAATAAAGGAATACAGAGTCATAATACTTTACAAGTTCTTTAATTTACATTTTTCACAGCCTTGAGTGACTTCATTATTCAGAATTATCTGTCATTATGCTCATAATAACACTAAATGTCAAAGAAATTACCCATTGTTTTAGTATAATATCCCTTTTAACAAAAGCCAATTCTCTTCCAGGAACTGACATCATTAAAAAACAAACAATAGTAAGGATAAGCAATGGATATCTGAAATTTGAAACTTTATTTTAAGGTATCCTTGTTACAGTGTAAGTGCTGAGTAATATTAACTAACTAAATGTACTTACAATATAGGTTCGGTTTAGGGTTACTTGCATGTAATAACAATTTAAATAATAATCATTCAATCATTTATTGCTATTATAATGGCAAGTACATGTAACACGTGTAACAGGGACACCTTAAAATGAAGTGTTACCAAATATTTCATTTAGATACTGCAAAGTGAGTGTACATGAAATAACAAATAGCAAATCAAACTTGTCTTTGTGAGAGTAATTTACGTAACCAAGTTTGACCAGAGCATATTTTTTAAGTCTTCTATATTCTTATAGAAACACTTCCTTCAATTAAACAATTCAAAAGTACTCTATAACTGGACTGACCCAGAACAGTTTCTGCTAGACATCCACTTTGCGCATGGTTTGTGATATGATATGTTTCAACATCATGTCGTGATCTCATAAAAACAACTTTATACATTCCCTCTCCCACCTTCCATTGGGCTGCGACAGGCCTTCCCTTCATTTACGTATTTATCTGTCTCAAAGCCCCCATGACCCTTGCAGTTAATGGATTCCTGTGAGAACATGACTGTTCATAAATCAGTAAGTCAGGCCGTGTCTCTGTTATAAATGGAGAGATCCAGCTCGCTCACATCAGTCATGAATCTTCAGGGTCAGGGAGAAACAGGAAAAAAAAGCAAGAAAGAGGGAGAGAAAGCAGAGGCTATTCATCTGGAATCTGAGCGGGAATCAACTCCATTTGGCACAGAAAGGCAAATTGAAAAGCAAGTTGTTGGGTCATTGAGATGACAAGTGTAGGTCTTTCATCTTCAGACGCTACTTAGAGTAAAGAAGTGCTGTAAGTTGTTCTCATTCTAATGAAGTACTTTGTCCAGTCTTAAGCTATTTTAAGCCTTTTCCGGGCATCATCAATTTGAGAGCAGTAACTTTAATCTCTTAAAGCAGAAGTGTGGAATGTTAACATTCCCGAGAGAGCTAAGAGAATTCATTGGTTGATTTCCCCCCCAAAAAACGACTGCTAGTGTGATATTGAATTTTCTACTATAGTTCAATAAACAAAAAGTCCCTATCCATTAGGCAGTCTTGGCTTAATGGATAGGGAGTTGGGTTTGTAAGGTCGCAGGTTCGATTCCCAGGTCCGGCAGGGATTGTTGGTGGGGTTAGTGAATAACCAGCTCTGTCTCCACCTTCGATACCACCCTTGAGCAAGGCACCGTTCCCCCAACTGCTCCCCGGGCGCCGCAGCAATGGCTGCACACTGCTCTGTGTGTGTTGTTCACTTCTCACTGCTGTGTGTGTTCACTTGGATGGGTTAAATGCAGAGCATTTAACCCATCCAACGTTCAACAAAGTAGATATCCAGGAATGACATTTAACAATGCAATTAACAGAAAACAATATATTTACCATCGGATGGTCTTAAATATCACCCATTCCGGATAGTGATAACAATCACTCTTTCACTGACCCCTAAATCATCTAGAACATCTCTGGAAAAACAACGCATGTGCACCCACTGGTGACTCAAGGAAAATACAGGTATTCACGGCTTCTTTTTACTTGGTAATTTACAGAGAACAGCAAATAAAATAATATTTGTTTGTTTTGTTGCTGAATGAACCCATTTTTAACAAAAATGGTTGAGTGAATGATTCAATGACTCAGTCATAAATACAGTCACTCGGTTTAGTTTTGAGTCAGTAAATCAGTTCTGAATGATTTGTATGAATGAAGGTTGAGTCTTGGATTCTACTGTCTGCTAATGACAACACTTGAAGAAATCCAGCAGAAATCGTTTAGTGAGTTTTCATAGCACATAGATAATGTGCTTCTTGCTAAAGGTAGAGAGAGAGAGAGAGAGAGAGAAACTGTGTTGGCCTTTTGTTTGCATTTTCCTTTTCTCACTGTCCTGGACCTCTCACCAGTATGCTGGGCACCTAAGGCATTATTTCTCAGGATAATGTCCAAATTTATTATTCATCAAGGCTTTCTGTCATAATCAATTCATTTCCAAGGGGCTACATTCACTGATGTGTTTTTAATCTCCCCCTCCAGGAACGCTGAACTTTGTCATATCCAATTATACACTGTGAGTCAGCCGGGCCTAGATGTAGTTTCCTTCCCCTGTTACACACATGTTTACCTGTGCTGACCCTTTGAAATTCATGCTATATGTATACACGTGTTCTGCCAGAGACACTGAGGTAAAGTTTTCAGAAAAAAAGAATGATGAAATCATTACAGTTTCAGACAGTGTACATCTGTTCTTCAAGGCTTAAAACAGTATTCATATGCATTTATATAAACACACATATACTGTACACATACTATATAAAGCAAGTCAGGAGAGATATGTTTTATGTCAGAGCCGTCAGATGTATTTGTCAGTGTCCACTCAGTGACTGTCAGAGGCTCAGCTGAGCAGACAGGATTCTTCCTGTCAGATTGTAGCAGTAGAAAGCATTACATTTCTCATACGGCAGTGTGAATTGATCACCTCTAAACCAGAAGCCAGCAGAACAAGACAGGAAAATTATTTTCAATGGGAATTCCTGAATGTTCTTCTCGTTTTACATAAACATCCCAAAATTGTAATTGTTTCCAGTAAATGTAGCTTTTCTATCTTTTTTCATTATTATTATTTTATGATTTTTTTGATTGAAGTGAGTTACAGCTAATTGTTTCATGACTCCAATCCACTACTTTTTGATCTCTTGCCATTTGTGGAGGACCAAAGAAAGGTTACCACACTCTATATTCTCTCTTCATAGCCTTTTGTCCACTGTAGGTCAGTCTTTTTGAATTCTGCAGCCTTGCAAGAAAATAAGAAATTTCAACCACCACTATAATTATTCTCTGAAGTTATACATCATGTCCAGCGTAAGAGGCAGAGACTTATTGAGCACGAAGGCTGTAAAGATATAGGCTATTGTACATGCAGAAAGAAAAACTTTTTATAAAGCCACTTGAGCCCATTTTCATAAAAGGTTGCAGTCATCCAATGAGCAATAAAAACGATCACCATTTTCCTGTTAGCAGAAAGCAATGTTTTAACAAGGACAATACATTTTAACACTGACAAGCTCTTCCTAGCCTGCGAGGAGCACACAGAGTTCTGAGAGGGCTTTTGGGCAACATGAATAATGTACTTCCAGCTACAGGCTTGCTGGATGTGACTACGTAAAACTCACAGAGACCGTTGATAAAAAAGGCAGTGTTTTGACACTTCAGCTCCAGCAGATGACAAGTTCCCACCAGTGCCAGAAAGCTGGTGAAAAGGTGTCTAAGGAGAACAAGATCAGAGCAGATCCACTGAGTATCAAAGTCAGTCTAATCAACTGCTCCAATTATGCAGCTAATGAAATGTCAAACACTGAAATTCTTCGCCTTAAACATGTCATCAAAGTGACAATTAGGTCAGAAAATAAGTTTGATATGCCTGAGAGGCGGTTTGAGACAGTGTTGCCTAATTAAGTTTCAGTGATTGATTTGTGAGGGGAAGCTAGTCATGCTAAGAGAGCTTCTGGGAAAGAATGGGTCATACGGCAGATCTGTCATTTCATAGTCAGCTGGCGAAAAAAAAAAAAAAAAAATCCATATTAAATCGAACAAAAATGAGCTGTCCACCAAGGACATTTTGATCTCGATGGAAAAGAATTTCCTATTTTGTGTTCTCTTTCTCTGTCCACAGTTTGAAGCGTGATGATTCAGCACTAAGGGATGTTGGCGGTGTTATTTTTCCTTTGATTTGGATTCTCTGTGGGAAGTGCGAGTACACCCATCTGTTCCTCCACTTCATAATTTTCCTTTCCCTCCATCCTCCTGCCAACAGACCACTCTCTTCTTCCCTTTTTTTTAGATATCAAAACAACCTAATACACAGGGGTTAACAACCCTTGGCCGTGCGATTCAGGGTTGGTGTTGCTTAGTTTGTAGAGAGTTATGTGTCTTATGTGTAATAAGACAAGACATGATCATGTGATCATAGGTTTGAACCCAGAGAATGCATGTGCTCATAAAAACCTATAAATCATAATTTTGCACAATTTTTGTAACGAGTAGGTTAAGGGCTGGTTTAGTGTGGTCATTTGTACAAATCTAACCTATATGTTTTAATCACAGTGAGATCACTGTAAAAACTCTACACACTGCATTTAAACAAAACACGCCGTTTTATTTCATGACGACAGTGTCAATATTTCAATACGACACTGTCATTTTTTTTTTTACACCCGCTAGAGGGTGCATTTCTTTAAAACGTAAAAATAGGTTGTAATAAAGCACTTGAAAAAACAATATACACAGTTGTTTTTTGTTGGAGGACAGGCCCCCAAAAAGTGCTGTTAGTCCGGTTACACGTTTGTACTTTCATTGCCAAAAAGTGTCTGTTACACAGTTTTTCTGTCTTGTTTTTCATTATCATGAATCAAGTTACAGTATGAAGTCTTGTTTTCTGAAAATAAAACTTAATAAGTTCATGCTTAAAACAAGGAAAATATATTTAACTTGTAACGCTCAGTACATGGAGGAGTCAAGACCACAGTAAAAAGTTCAATAAAGTTTATTTAATTAAAGAAGGAATTGAGTAGTGATGATGTCTGTCAAGTGAGGGAGATGGGTGGTCCGGTGAGAATGGTGAGATACAGTTCTTTTCAGTCTCTCGCTAATGATTTCGATCCTCTGAATGCTGCTCGTGCTTCCTTTACAGGTGTCCTGGAGGTGCTCTGTGGAGACAGGCGAGTGATGTCAGGTAAGTGAAAACATGTAAAGTAACAAAGGGCGCTCTCACGATGATGAGGCGATCTCCGATCGCTATCGTTCCAGACTGAATGCTTCCTTGGTGAGTAGCGAGGTAGGTATCCAGTGATCGTTCCTGATTGAGGACTTTCCAGGTGAGTATCTAGGTAAGATTCCAGCTTTCCTTCCAGATAGGGGGTTCTCCAGGTGAGTAGCGAGGTAATACACAAGTTAGCTTTTAGGTTAGCATCCACACAGTAGATAGCATGAGGACAATGATAAATTCCACTTCAGAACATCAACTTAGAGGAATCAATGAACATGAGAATGTACACAAGGCAGTAGGTAAGGGTTGAAGGTAGTTACCTTGAGCTCAGCCGTCTTCTCTATGGTGAGTTCAGCTTTTAAGCATGGTGCTTGATTGCATAAAACAACCAAATTTCACATTTTCTTTTGCATTTCTGGATGAAAACAAAGCTGTGAGAAATTGACTAACAATCTTAAAAATGGCATGCACTGTACAAAGTTCCTAGATCCCATGCAATTTGCAAAAACCTTTAAAACATTTCCATGCATTTGTATAGACTATTTATTCCATATAGTCCTCTAACTGAAAACAATATACTTTTGTCAACAGCCTTGTTTACATTTCTGTCAAAAAATGAAATGCTACCCTGACTCAGGTCTGTAGTCATTAATGATTGTATATTCATTCATAAACATAGCTTATGTCTTCAAAATTCCAATTTACCCCTGCAAGGACTGTACACTAAAAAAAAGGAGCTAGCGCCTCATAAACTAACCATACCAATCATAATGATGTAGATCATTTTCTGTTTACCCTTGGATGCTTCAATACGAGTAAAAAATGGACAGGGGATAATTAACAGACTCCTTGGCTTCTCTTGATGAGCTCTTTTCATTAAAAGCCTGAAACAAATGATCTGCCTTCCGCATTAGCATACGGCGCAATTCACTTCCATGACGGCAAACAAACCATTTGCCATTTAATAGTCCAAAAGAGCAATGCGACTGTTGTGAGCTCACTCAATATGTGTGGCTGAATTAATTAAACAAATCAATTAAACAGCAAAAGGTGCCGCCGATTATTAATGACGTCTTCCCACGGTCCTGTGCATTTCCCTGTCTATGGCCTTTGTTTCTGTTGTGCATTCATCTGATAATGACAGAGCTGCACTGATACCCTCAATAGGATTCGGTTCATTATTTGTGTGCTTGTGTTGTGAACGCGCTGTAATAGTAGGAATGCCTTGTAATGACCTTTCCAAGCCAGGAATTCCATTTTATGTTTCCAATTAGTACTGTTGTGACTCATTTGTACTCTGTGATCAGGTACAAGCATGCAACAGAAAGGAAAACACAAAAACGGAAAGTGCTTTCAACCTTTTATTAATACACTTTTAAAAAACACAAATTCAATGTCACCGCAAATGGTGAATTGGAACTGCCCAGCACATCACAAATAGATCGTCTGCTTTTTTTTTTTTCTTCTTCTTGTTTTTTTTTTTTTTTCTGAAAGATGTTTGGTCAGCTAAACAGCTGGCAGTTATACAGTACTACACACACTGTACTTTTGTCCTTCACTGACTCATTTTATTTATTTTTTATTTCCATAAAAATTTAATATAGTGCCAACCATACAAGTCTACGGCTATCAGTCTGAAAGTGCATTTATCTGTAAACATAGTCTTGTACTACCACACGTTGAATCCTGATTTAATAAAACATGGTGTTTTATCTACTTCTCATGGCATAAATGTAACTGGGTGCACTTTTTAGCGAGGCAAGAAATACGTACCAATAAATACATATCACAGCAGTTTCCGAAAGAAATACTAGAGGCAGTAAAACTCTGACACCTTTCATTCCTTTTCACACAAATTTATAGAATTTTAATTAATGAAACCTAATTTATCAAACAATTACTTGAAGAATATAATGTTATCAGTTCAAAACAATATTAATAAGCTGGGATTTAACTGATGCTTTTGAATGTTAGCATCACACATATCCAATACATACCTAAATCAATGCAATAAATGTTCCAGGGTTCACGTATGTTGTGTTTTGGCATCATTTAGTGGAAAAATTGTGGCAAAACACACACAAAAACAGTGCTGCACGAAAAGTGCACAGAAGTACATATTTTTATGAGGTTTTATGGAGTGGTTTTAAAGGAGACCTATTATGCCCCTTTACCCTTTCAGTCGAATCACTTCGACGTTACATATGGGAACTCGCCAGAGAGACCAATTTGCCTTTGAGCTTTTA
>JAUMHG010000051.1:9198569-9226471 GCA_032359395.1 Enteromius anoplus | reverse complement strand
AAGCAGAGTAGATTTGCCATCTCGAAGCGAGATTCCTATTCGTCGGTCACCGACGTGACTCGGAGTGACCGACTGAATGGGAACTGTCTGCCTTCCCAGACCATAGTGTAAAAGAATTGTCCCCATTCTCTTAATAAGTAATGGCTGTGTTGTTAGTAATAGCGTGCAATAAACCGAGTCTCATCTCCCATTCCATTTGAGATTTAGTTGTGCTAGCGCCATGGTTGATTCGCTATTTTAACAGTGGAATTTGAAATGGTAATGTTAAACAACACACAGTTTCATGTTAATTTTGACTACTTATAAGAGTATTACTGCAACTTTTATATCTTCAAAAAGTATTTAATCTTATATTTATATCTGAAAGCTTTATTATTCTCCCCGAAATAGCCAAGCTCCTGGGAGCGTGCCGTGTTGGCAGACCTAAACAGTAATGAGCACTCAAGCCGATCGTTCTTTATTAGTCACGTGTGTTTATTATGTGTGATGTCAACGAGTCGCCATTTTGAAGGTTTAGTTGCATTGAGCAGTGAAATGAAAGTGTACAGAACCGTACAGCAAAGACTGATTAAATCATCATCATATTGGATAAACAGAAGCATGGTACCAAGATAATCTCAGCAATCATAATTTATATTATTTGTCATTGATGATTAACAATTACCACTGATCACAGAAAGTTGAGTACCGCCGGCATCGCTGCCTCCAACCTTCTTGGATATATCTTGTTTACAGTATAAAAACGCGTATTATTTACATATGCACTTAAACGTTGTTTTTGTCAAACTTTGATTTGCACAATTCTAAGTAATTACGTCATGTTCTGTATTTGTTTGACAATGAAAAACACATTTATGAAAATGGCATAAATACTTTAGTATTAATGCAACAGTGTGTTTAAAATTAGCTTCAAAATGCATAACAGAAGATGTGACAAGCATTAACTGTTTTTAATCATTAACTGTTTTTACAAAATCTGTATGGCACGGACTCTCAACTCAACTAGTAATTGTGAAGATCTTGGTTAGCCTGTTCAGATTTATTGTTTTAAAGGTGCTCTATGCGATGTTTCAGGATTTTAGCTCGATTTCATTTTTATCTCAAACCGTATGCATCACCCCTTGATCGTCTTGCTGTCTGCCCTCTGAATACATTGGGAAAAAACCCGCTCTCGAAAGACTATACGGAGCCTGCAATACCAAAAAAAACACTTTGGGCACCACAACAAAATAAAACTTTGTCAAAACAATCGGCAAGGAGAGGTGGTGTTTAATGCCCATTAAACCCCACCTCTTCTTGCTGATTGGTTGGCCTAAGTTTGTTTGCGCGCGTTAAACCCCACCTCTTCTTGCCGATTGGTTGGCCTAAGTTTGTTTGCACGCGTTAAACCCCACCTCTTCTTGCCGATTGGTTGGCCTAAGTTTGTTTGCAAGCGTTAAACCCCACCTCTTCTTGCCGATTGGTTGGCCTAAGTTTGTTTGCGCGTGTTAAACCCCACCTCTTCTTGCCGATTGGTTGGCCTAAGTTTGTTTGCGTGCGTTAAACCCCACCTCTTCTTGCTGATTGGTTGGCCTAAGTTTGTTTGCGTGCGTTAAACCCCACCTCTTCTTGCCGATTGGTTGGCCTAAGTTTGTTTGCATGCGTTAAACCCCACCTCTTCTTGCCGATTGGTTGGCCTAAGTTTGTATGCGCGTTAAACCCCACCTCTTCTTGCCGATTGGCTGGCCGAAGTTCGTTTTTGATTTGGTGTATGGCCTGCACCCCTATGTTTTGCAAGATCGTAGAGAGCACCTTTAAGGTTTGGAGCTTAACTCTGCAGTAAACGCATACATGGCACTGATAGCCTTGTGGGCAGTGTGCTGACAGTCTGTGCCGTTGCGCTTCGGGTGTCACAAGTTCAAGTCCCAACCTTCCCAGATCCCATCCCCCTCCATCCCGCTTCACTTCCTGTCAGTTCTGAGCTATCCTATCTAATAAAAGGCAAAATCAGCAAAACATTAATCTTAAAAAAATAAATAAACAAACAAATAATAAAAGCATACTCAAGGGTAAACAAACGTAAACTGAGATATGTTGGCAAATACAATTTTGTAAATCACCGCTGCAACCCAGGCCATCTGAAACTTGTTTTTTTTCTCTAAGTGCGAGACCTAAAATATCTTTCTTCGTGGTGAGTTTTTGTTTTTTTCCTAACTGCCAGTAAAGTGCTCGATCCGCGATCTTACTACTCCTTATCGGCAGAGAGCATCATTGAGTGACAAAAAGACAAAAAATACTGACCCAAATACACCTAATTTGAAGCGAATCAGTCACATGTGATGAATTTTTATATTATGTGTATGACGTGTGTAACGCCGTAGGCGTGTCCTGTGTCTTCTGTGTTTATATTTCTAGTCCATGTGTTCTGTATGTTTATTTACCCGTCAGTTTCCTCGTGCTCATTATTTGTGACCACACCTCCTCATTAGTGTTTTCACTCCTGTCCAGGCATGTTCACATGTGTCCTGTACTGTCTCTCTGATTAGTCTGTGTATTTATATCACTCCCTGTCTTTAGGTCTTTGTCGATTGTTAACCTTACATGTCCGATTGTGTGTCTCAGCTTAGCTCGTTGCGTTTTCCTGTTTTCTTGTTTTTTAATCTAATAAATGTCAAGTTTGAATATGTTCCTGCCTCTGAGTCCTGCCTGCCCGTTTGGAATCGAGAGCGCGAGATTACTTCAGCCGGCGGTGTGTCAAAATAATTGTTGAAACATTTACAGCACATATAAAACTATAACAAAATTATATAAACAATGAATAACAGTACAAGGCGAGTAAAGGTTTATTTGTAAACAAAGCATAAATAGTTCTTCAGATTTAAGAGTGAGCACTTTGTAATTTGATATTCAGGTTGTGTCTGTCTGTATATCATGTTCTGATGTTTGAGATATAAAACGTAATGCATTTCACAATATATATATATATATATATATATATATATATATATAAATGAAGATAGCCTATAAATATTAATATGACAAATATTTAATCGTTTGTGCAACGAGTGAAGCTTAAACATGCTTTAAAGGACATGGAGGGACTTGTGCGATCACTTGCATTTTTTCTTAATTAGAGTGAAAAATTAAAACACTTATTTTTCCTCATAAGGGTAAGAGTACAGCCCATCATTCGGAACTGCAAAGAGTTTTATTTGTGTGCACTCACAATATCAGCAAAACCTAATTTATACTGTATCTATTTTATCACCTAACCACCTGCACATGACTACTACTTACACAACAGATAATATAATGCTTACCCGTTTATTAAAACACACGCAAGAGCGTAGTCTCTGTCCAGTCCAAGGTTTTCACGAAGCTCCCTTCATTTCGGAAACGCCACGCCGATATTTGTTCTCCTTTATTTGTGCCATTATCTTCTTGCCTTTTTGTATACATCTATGTTTTTTGGGACCATGAACAGGGACGGTTCATTATTTAAATCTTGCATTTCTTTGACTTTACAAATCCTACGGAACTTTTGTGGTAACGTAATCGCGCAACTGCATGAAATATATGACACTGTGCAAGTGGTTTTTGGAAATTTTTAAAACCAGATTTGAGTTGGTCTATGGCAGTGTCTACTTTCAATTCCGCAAAATAGCAACAATGCATCTGAATACACCTCAATTTTAAACCATATAACAAGAGTGTAGCATGTATAACAAATTAGGACACCGTGAATAATTCAAATTCAGAACGAACGCCATTAAAAATTTTCATACCACTGCTGAGTGCACTAAAGGGATCATTTTCAAATCAAAGATGTTCTGGCAACGGCAACAGTGGAGTTTGTCACCATCCCAATATGCATACATATTCAGATCTGACCTTTTGGTACAGCCTCTGGGTTTTTCCAGTGTGGCATGTCATTTAATGCACCACATTTATCCACTATCTCTGTGTAAATCGTATGTAATCACAGGGATTTTTTGCTTTTGTGAGGGTCAACAAGAGATGGGGGAAAAGGCAAAGCCTTGCATAAATTTGTCAGCTTAGCAGCAGCCAAGAACGCACTGAGTTTGCTATCTTATTTAATACATTTACTTTAGACTAATAAAGTGCACTGCTGTTTACAAGAATCACACACAGGTGTAGATTTTATTGTTTTTATTTTAGTTACAGTGAACTGACAAACATGAGGCTACATTTTATTAGCATAAAAAAATCCAAAAAATTCAGTGCATTTGGGACACAAATGGAAGCATCAAGTGGTTACTTTGTATGGATGGTAAATGCACAATTTGTATTATTCATGTTACATTTAATTCACTTTTACATATGAATTTCATATTCAAACAATGAATGACTCTAGTAGTCATTGTAGCTCTAGTTATTACATTCAGTGAATATTATGGCCTTCATAAATGTTTTATGCTATAATGCAAAAACATAAAAAAAACATTTAGGTTTAACAGTTTTAATAAAAGTTTGCAGTACCAGGACAAATTATTTCGTACATTCCTAATGTTGCATGGTATGAAAAATACATGATGACAAAGTGGTGAGGGGTGAGAAAAAACAACAACAACAATTTAACTACGTTATTCAGCAGTCATTTCTAAAATTTTTGTTTAATACAGTTTATTTGCTAAGGTGGTTTGCTGGTCTATGCTGGTTCAACAGGGCTCCAAGTTTGTCCAAGCCACTGTTTAAACAGAGCGTTTTAGAGCTGTATTCATTAATGAGTTTATCATTTATTTACTTGTTCATTTGTACCAAAAACAAACTCAAATCTATTCCCTTTTATACAATACGATGTGCATCTGGCACAATTCCTACTGGAAGACTGTGGAAGACAACAATGTCTTAAATGTAGATCAAACAAGGAAAAAGAATGAGGGTAACCAACTGTAGCCTGCAGATGGAACTGCAATATTACACAAAATACCAGCAGTGAATACCCTTCAACAAGATCAAATAAACATCAAAAGCTTCACAAGATCCCCAACTTTCCTGCAATTAGTGGTGCTTGTATCTTTCTACTACCAGCTGCTAATGAACTTGCTTGTTAAGTAACGGTGATTTAAGCAGACATTTCAAATGACTGCCATATGGTGGAAACGTTTTCAGGTTGTGTACAGACGAAAAATAAAAAAAGTCCACTAAAAAAATTTACTTAAGCTTCACCACAAAAATTTTGTTTCTTAATTGTTTTGAAATCCACCTTTAACACTCACACAGCACTGACCTGCACAGGCTTGAGAATCATGTGTTCACATTATCAAGAGTCAGGGGTTAAGGGACTGCACAAAAGCATGAAAACCCCTTTCACTTTGCCTTTCACTTTCCACTGATATGATTTCTTCAGATGCAGGGGAATAAAAAAAAAACCTTCAACAGCTCTGTGGTGTGGTAAATTCATGATTCACTAAAGGCTGACCAGACTGAGGCCTCAAGGAAATGTTCTAACTGAATAGTTTAGAACCTGATTACGGTGAAGTCTGAGATTAAATACATGGATTTAAATTCTCTACCAGTAAGGAAACACCTTCCAGGTACTGTACAGGATGAGTGACACAGGCTGAATTAACCGAGAATATATTACTCTGAGCATATTAGTTATGGAATATTCTTATTGGAGGACCTGGATGTCTTGAGATCGTGAGGTCAGTTAATATAGAAGTTTTTTTTTTTCTCTGGAAAAGTGAGCAGTCCAAGAGTCTCACATTTTGTACCACACATGCCCAGCGAAAAGGGAAAGTTCACTCTGAAATGAAAACTCCGCTATTTACTTATCCTCATGTCATTCCAAACCCATATTACTTTGTTTCTTTCAAAAATCCTGGTCACCATTCTTCTGTATAATAAAATTGAGAACTAGAGCTTTCAGGCTGCAAAATGACAAAAAACACCCTAAAAGTAGTGTGCCGATAGCTTTCTGTGAAGAAAATTCGCTATTTCTACTATTCACCGTTATAACCCTAGTGACACCTGATTTGTACACAGCGTTCCAAATTATTATGCAAGTTAAAATTCTGGTTAGATTTTTTTATAACATAAAATGTATGGATTTTACTGCCCAGTGGCCATTTCTTAACTTTGACAATTCTATTAATGGACTAGTTTTGCATCCTTCTAATGGGTATTTAATCATGTTTTTACTTTTAGTCTGAGTTTAATCTCTTTCTAGGCTAATTTTATCTGGAATAAGAAAACTTGCCTAATAATTTGGCACACCTGAATATAAGGAGTTTTTGACTTTCAGCCTTACCGGACAATTATATATCACTTATATATGATTAAATACTAAATCTATAGTAGTTATTAAGATTGATGTGGTTTGGGACCTGTAAAATGTTCTTCTAAAAAAATGTACCAAATTTTTAACTTGCATAACAATTTGGAATGTGGTGTAAACGACTCATTCTTTTGAGTCAGATCTTTTCAATGAATCAAAATTCGTCCAGATGACTCGATCATGAATCGGTTCTCTCTGACTGAACCAATCCTGAACCATTCGTCACAGAAACTTACTTAGAAAACGTTGTATGGTGACACTTTTGTATCCTTTTTGAAGCTCTGACTGCACTGAAAAGAATGACCAGTGCATTCATTCAAAAGAAAGTCATTCAGGTGTGGAATGACATATGGATAAGTTTATTGTCAAAATGTTCATTTCACTATTCCTTAAACACAATTTCAGCTCAAACCGTGAGAGGTAGCTGCCAGATCATTAGAGTGGTTTCTGCGGTTGTAGCCACCGAACCCTCCCTCAGTCGGCGGAAGCCCTTCCCGCCCGAGATGACTGCTACTGAGGTAACCCTGTCTCTCCTCATCCCGTCCTTCTCGCAGGGTCGACCCTTGACCCACATGTCTGGATCATCGCTGAGTTCGTATATAGAGCCGTCTTCCATGCTGTGTTCCAAAGATTCTAAAGAAGAGTCTGAGGCTTCGTCCCCTCTAGCGGTTAATGGTCTCCCGGGCAAACCTGAGGTTGAACGGAGGCGGTACTGTAGCAACACCCCACTGCGTCCTTTACCTTTGCCATCCATTTGGGTGGATATACTGGGCTGCTGGAGAGATTCCTGAGAGGAAGAGTCACTGCGGTCCTCCACTCCACAAGCCGAGTCATGCCCTTCCACCATAGAATCCCGCTTCAGCAGATCTGGAGACAAAGTGCTGGAAAGGGAAACTAAGAAATCCACAGGCCCGCAGTGTGCATTAAGAGATGTCATCCCCTTACCTGTTCCACATTGAAACAGAGCTCAAATTACTTTAATCAGTAAAAGCAGCAATGCCAGAGGGTCAGAGAAACCTTAAAATTAGCTCAAAAGTCATTTCTATTATTATACATACTACTTACTAAAATGACTTTGAATTAAAGAAATAGCTCAGAAAATTGGTCATCATCCTCAGTTGTTTCCTTTTTTTTTTTTTTTTTTAATTTTTCTCTGTGAAAAATTAAGTAATTTTGTATATCTCTTTCCATATGAAATCAGAGTGGAAACACCATAAAAATAGTTCATATGACTTTGAAATTATGCTACTATACAAAAGTTAAGGGTCATTAAGATATATATATAAGATGTTATTTGAAAAAAATGCATCATGGTTTTCATAAATGTACTGATTATTAGATTCAAAAATTATAATTTTTTACTGTATTTTTGATTAAACAAATGCAGTCTTGGAGAGTTAATATAACACTGACATGTTAGGTTCCATGTCAAATATGTGGTCACATGGTGCTTTATGATATTTTGTTCTTTCAGGATCTTAGTGAAAATCTTTGTAAACATTTTTTAAGATGATTAATTTGTATCTGTCAAAAAAACAAGTTTAATTTCTATACTCTACTTAACTATACTTTATCTATTATATATACTTCACATTAATGATTGTGTAACTGTCTCTTGGAATCATTATGCAATTGTCCTATCGTTGTAAAAGAGACTTTCCAAAAGGACTAAAGGCACTTGTGTATCATGAAGAGCCACCATCTGTGTACCTGTAATTTTGGGGATGCCCTCCAGCTTGGGCACAGGCAGGGTGATGATAATGCCCTGGGCAGTTCCCACCCACAGCAGCCCCTGGCAAATCAGCAGGCTGGTAATTCTCATGCTCTTCTGACCTTCACAAGAAAAATGCAATTGTCACCAACTCTGAGAAACTTATCTGTGCAGTATGAAAGCATTTTTACAAACACTAAAAAAACCCATTCCCGCATGCATATCAACAAATATTGTATCCATGGAGACTTAAATTAAAACCCAGCAAACTGCTGATTGCCCCCTCACAGTTGTGCTTCTCTCATCAGCTTTATTTAACTGGTCAATTATAGCAGTGTGGAGGTATGACAACATTTAAATAGCTGTTTAAACAAAAAGCAACATGGAACATTTAAACGACTTTATTCACATTGTCCAAATCCCTGACCCTGAGTCTTTAGAGATCAGAAAGCCACCACAGCATAATCAAATCAAAAAAAGAACAATGCAGCAGAGACTTCAGCAAGCATGGATGGTGGTCGCATGCTCGTATTATAAAGCTTGCTTTGCATGAGTGATCAGCAATTGGCTAATTGATTCATTTTCACGGCGTGCTGTCTTTAGGTTGCTATAGTACTTGGGCAGTCTATTGCTAATGTGTAAATGAAGCATTTTCAGTATGGTAGTTAGTCACCAGGAAATCACTGAAGGTCATGAAAAAACATGAGCAACCTCAGTGCATTAGGCAGAATTCCTTCTTAGAAATGTCAGCTGTCCAGTTTTGCAGGGCGTTCACCTATTATACGTTCATTTTCTGTGAGAGGAATAACCTTAATAATAGATTGTCAAATAAATCTGCAGTTTTACAGTAATGCGTATGAATTCATGAATGCTGAAAACATAAGATGCTGAGGTTTGGGGAAAAATGCATATTGCATATATTATTAAACGTCCTTGTAGTTGATGCATAATGCATACTTAAACTTTTTCTGCATTAATAAGATTTTAGGTTGAAATGTATATATAAGGTTCAGTCTTCTAACATCAGGCTTGTGGTGTACAGTATTATGAGCAATCCGTAATATATATATATATTTTTTAAATTAACAACTAAATGCATTTAATAATGAAAAACATTTAAATCTTGTATCATATGTGACCCTGAAGCACAAAACCAGTCATAAGTAGCACTGGTATATTTATAACAGCAAAAAATATCATATATAAAATAATAGCAAAAAACACTGCATGGGGCAAAAAAAATTTTTATTTTGGTTTAAATCATTAGGATATTAAGATCATGTTTCATGGAGATATTTTGTAAGCTTCCTACCATACATATATCAAAACAGAATTTGTTATTATTTTTTATCCAAAATTTTCACATTGCTGTATCTTAGCCAAATATTTTTATGTCCTAACAAACCTGTTTATTAAACTTTCAGATGACATATCAATTTCAATTTAAAAAAAAATGTACACTTATAATTTTTTCTGGTCCATGGTCACATATATATGAATATATAAATAAAGGTGTTTGTCTCGGGTCCTGTAACTGGCAAAACAGTTCTTTTCAAAGCACTTTCATTCATCAAATGATTCAAATATTTCTCTCAATTAATTGGTGGTAATAAAAGCTGCATGTTTAATTTAAGAAACGCTTATATTAAAACAATTTTAGATGGTCAAACAAAAAGGTCATTCAAACTGTTTATTATTATACAAAAGTATTTAATCTTAATTAACTCTACCATTTATTTTAAAGGGTAGATGTAATGAACAATACAGTATATATGTTTCAGAGATTCTCTTAGATGTAATATGTATCTGACTTTTCCAGCTATTATTAGGGAGGAAGGATTCAGCCTGATGTCGGGTTTGCTTATCGTGTATAAAGGTTCTAGCTGACGAGAAACTGCAGAATAATCGGTTCACTTTAAGACAATAATTAATTCATCACCCATCACTTGGGTGCAAACCTCTGGGATTAGCAGACCATTGATCTGTAATAACTATATCAGTCCTCCTATGTGTGATGTGTGCAGATTAGCATATTCAGGAAAGCCAGTGGGACGTTGTCTGGGCCAAGACTAAAAAAAGGGGAAGAATGCATCTGCCAAAGCTTATTTTCACTTTTGTGCTCCATTGCCTGTAAACCCCTTGACATAACATGAAATCGTAGAGTTACCTCACCCAACATGAACTACATATTTAAACACAGCTAGCTGTGCAAGTTCGACAACAGCCTGAGGGTTGCAGGACCTTTGCAGACATCTTCGCCACAACACTAGCCTATACTTCTTCATATGTCTTTTGAAATACAGCTGTAACTTTGATCCAGAGGTTTGATGTTTTCCCTCTGACAAAAAATAAATAAAATAAAAAATAAAAAACCTAAGGTATATCTTTTTTCTCTTTGTTTTTAATGAGAGACGGTTGTAGCAACAGGCCCGTTGACATTAACTTGCTCTGGCCAGTTCCTGAAGTCTGTTACACCGCTTTGGGTTTATTTTTTTCCTTCTCCTTTCGATTCCACTTGATCGCAATTGTCTGTGACAACTGGAGAATCATGGGCTTTTTTTTAGCTAAACATGGACAATAGCATTCAAGTGAAATCAAACACTATTGGACAGTCTTAAAGGAGTTATTCTGCTTCGGAGGATTCTGCGAGCTACTGGAGCGATGCCGCCCAGATTTTCTCTATATATAGTCTGATGTGTGGTGCTGAATTGCACTGAAGTGGTCTGCATACGTACTTAAGCTATTGCTTTTTGTGTCCTTGCTTATATGATGATTGCTTGCACAAGCTCTCTTCTGCAAAAAGGTAGAGAAAACCATGGCTTACGTATATTTCATCTAAAGCAGGGATGAAGCACAAAGAATCTGACAAATTTGAGATTTAACAGGACCCGGGGGAAATAAAGATGGCTAAAGGTGAGTGCAGAGAGGTAAAAAAGTGAATACAGCTGAATTAAATACCAGCTGCACTGAGAAAAGGCACAATGGCAAGACGCTGGCACATTACCAACATGCCACGGCTGCTGGAGTCATGACAAGAGTGTTGCCATGGCAACAATTCGAATGGAAAGCTTTGTCTGTGCCATTGTGACTTTTCCCTGCCTGTAACCTCGCAGCTCCATTACTGCTCTGCGGGGTCTTAAGTTAGCTACTTATTCACGGTCGGTCCCTGGAGAGCCAGCCTACAGGAACCATTCCAACAAGAACTTCGCTATTACCTTTTTATCACGAGAAGTGCAGTTCAAAGAAATGATGGAAACAATGCTGATCAAGCATGTGTGAAGGCATGAAGTATTTTTGTATTCAAACGGCTCCCTACATAGGGTCAAAGGAGAGATACTCACTGGGGTTGTAAAACGATGAAGGTGTAGATATGTTGATCTCCTGCAGGTGCTCCAGTGTTTCTGTATGGAACAAATGTATAGAGGAGCCTTCTGAAAACGCCATCCATACGCCCCCCCCAGCTCGCACCATATGGGCCACGCTTACCATCGGGTCCTGATGGACCTCAAATCTCTAAAATAGAACAGCAGACAATGAGATTACATTAAATATGTAACGTCGAATCAATACAGGTCTAGTGGAACGTTTTCTGATAGTTTGTCACTAAGCTGTTTTTAAGATATAATGCTAAATTCAAAAAGGTGAAGAACTCCACAACACATCTCATGTCACAATGTGTAATTATATATCATTATATACAGTGAGGTCAATAAGTATTTGATCACCCTGGGATTTTGCAAGTTCTCTTACTTACAGTAGAAATCATGGAGGGGTCTACAATAATTAGCATAGGTGCACTGTGTGAGACAGAATCTAAAAAGAAAAATCCGGAAATCACATTGTATAATTTTTTAACAATTTACTTGGGAATTGCTGTGTCAAATAAGTATTTGATCACTTGCTTATAAGCCAGATTTCTGACCCTCAAAGACCTTTTATTTTGCTTTTAAATAGTCCAACTATTTAAGAAAATGGAAGAAGCTAGTGATGACTGTCAATGTCCCTCAGACTGGGGCCCCACGGAAGATCTCTCCTCGTGGGGTATCAATGATGCTGAGACTGGTGAAGAATCAGCCCAGAACTACACGGGAGGAGCTGGTCAAAGCCGTGAAGAGAGCTGGGACCATCGTTTCCAAGGCTACTATCAGTAATACACTAAGACGTCACGGTTTAAAACCTTGCATTGCATGGAAGGTTCCCCTGATTAAGTCAGCCCAAGTTTCCCCAAAAAACTCCTTCCCTCAGTCAGAGCATTAAAGATGGGTCTTTCAACATGACCCAAAGCACACAACCAGGAAAACCTGGGAGTGGCTCTGTAAGAAGCATATCAAGGTTCTGGAATGGCCTAGTCAGTCTACAGACCTAAACCCAATTGAAAATCTTTGGAGGGAGCTAAAACTCCGTGTTGCTCAGCGACGGCCCTGAAACCTGACAGATCTAGAGAAGATCTGTGTGGAGGAGTGGGCCAAAAATCCCTTCTGCAGTGTGTAACGGAACTTGCAAAATCACAGGGTGATCAAATACTTATTGACCTCACTGTATATCACAATATTTGTTTTCGCTTTATGACACCAAACTTTACCAGAGAATTTTAATCATTCTTGTTACAGTCTCAATATCACAAAAAACTAATACTAGCCATAAATTTACAGAAACATATCACAAGCAATAGGACGATAAAAAAACTGCAGTCGAACAAATAAAAAAGAAATTATGTTTACATTGTGTAATCAAAGGAATAAAAAACCCTGCAAATTAGTCACTGTGTAAATGAAATATATGTGTTCTTATTAAAGTTACAAAAGTGATTTAGTCAAGACAAGAGCAGTAGATTTTCTCTCTTTTCTCTCTCAGCTGTTAGCTTTCACTTAAAATGGTGTTTTTAAACTGCAATGCAAACTATACATTTTCTTGACCACATAGCACAGCAACATAACACGAGTGTTATCAATAAAGGGAAAAAGCCAAAAGTCTCTCTTCGGTTGATCTTGTCTACCGGTATATCGCCCAGCCCTACTTACCCTCCATTCTTTCGAACCTGTAGGAGTTTTGTTCTTCATAGGAACAGAAATGGTTTGCCCACACAAACCAAACTATCTCGCATTCTACTGCATGAACAAGACATTTTTCAAAATATGTTCTTTTGTATCACTCAGACAAAATCATGCAGGTTTGAAATGATAGGGGGGCAAGAAAATGACAGAATATTCATTTCTTTGGAATAAACTAAAGTGCCTCAATTTACTGGTTGATTTAGGCAAAGATGTAATTGTGATAATGGAAAACCTGACAAGATGCCAAGTGATCCAATATTTTAAGATGTTTGAGTCACTGTAATTTCATGTTTATATATAAAATGGCCATTATTTTGATCATTCAAAGGGTCTAAAACACATTTTTATGCATTTTATGCAAGTTCTCAATGACAATTCTTATGCATTTTATGCAAGTTCTAAAAGTGACAATTTACAGTAATTGGACTAAATTGTACTTGTTGGCAACTGGCACATTTTCATTCGAAATTTCAAGACCCATTATGCATTTGAGTTACATGTATTCAGCAGGAATCCAGCAAATACCCATTCAAATAGGATGTTGCTTGCCATTTTATCTTCAACATAAAATTCACACAAAAACAGTAAAAAATTCTGTGCACAGCAAGAAAAAAACTATTATAAAGCAGTATTACAGAACCATCTAATCTAAGTTGCATTTGAGAAAACTGGCTGACATGGGAAGTATCAACTGTCAAGTATAAACATGACATTAACATTCCCTTATGATAAAGTCATTTAAGGCTGCCATTGCATAGCTTTACTAATGGGTTAAAAAGGTGGACTGCAAAACCAGAAACCAATGAGAATCAACAAGCAGAAAATATTGGAACCGAGTTTGGTACAGAACTCAATAAGGCATGACAAAAACAAGCAGTTACAGAAATCCATCTCCTTTCTTCTGTCGTTTGCTTTCTCTTGTCCATTAGCTCACAAACTGAATATTGAACTATAATGATAAAGGGTCCATCGCAAATGCATCTAGCTTTTATTTTCCTTCTTACATGAAGAGAGTCCAAAACTAGGACGAGAACAACAAGCATTCAGGCTCTCAAGGTGGCATAAAAAAGTGAAAATCTTACACACTTGTACTGTGTAAACAAAACACTAACTGTGACTGAAAGCTTGTTTTTCATGGTCATTGCACCATATATGTGCACCCATTTTATACCATTGCTAGGAGACTGCAAAACACCACAGGGCTGGCGTTTGGATTGCTCCACTCCTGAGAAACCCTGGATTTCAGCCTGTGGCAAAAAGGTAAAGCAGCAGGCATTCTTCTGGTCATCCTCTATCAAAATACCTCTAGTTGAGCATAAGATACCTAAATCCAAAGATTATGCTGGAATTCCCCTTCTGGTCCAGGTCAGCTCACTTCTGTCACTGAATTAGTATAAGAGAAACAGATAGTTCACCTGAAAATAAATATCTGGTCATTATTCACACACTCTCATGCTGTTTCAAACTGATTGACGTACAACTTTACAATTGTCTTTAGTAGCTTCTTTCTCTGTGGTTGTGTACAAAAAGCCCAGTTTGTTACAAGAATGTTAATGAGAATAGTCTCGGAGTCTATTCAGAATGTTAAAAAATAAAGCTACAATAATATGAACTCAGCCGTTTCGTATACTTCCTGAGATCTTCATTAAAGAACTGAATACAGTTTTGCACTGTCCGAATAAAAAAACTACCATCAAAACTCCATTACGCAGTGGAAATATTATCATTCTCAAAACAAACTGAAGGGAAGCTGAGTGGAAATGAGGAAATATAAAACTACACACAGACTATGACATGTTAAGGCAACGCTGATCTGTTCAATAGCGCAGTTAGAGCTGCCCAATGCGCTGGGTTCTCTAAATTGGTCTCTGTGAGCCTGAAGGGCTCAATTCTCAACTGTGATGATTTTGCAGCTTTTAACAGATAAGCAATCCATAAAGATCTTCGAATTTGAAAAGGCACTTCTGACTGATGCAGCTTCCAAACTATGTTTAAACCAATCCTTTGGGCAGCCGTGGCCTAATGGTTAGAGTCAGACTTGTATGATTGTAGGTTTGAGTCTTAGTACTAGCAGTGACTGTAAGAAGGGGAAGTGAATTAACAGCACTCGGTTCCACTTTCAATACCCCCAACTGATATTCCCTGGAGCAAGGCACTGAACTCCCTTAGTGCCACCGAAAAAATGGCTGCCCACTGCTCCGGGTGTGCTGAGTACTCACTGCTGTGTGTGCACACATTCGGAGTATGAGTTCCCATACTTAGCCACATATCATGTCATGCTACTTTATATTTCACTGTGACTTTCACTGGTATAGCTTGTTCTTAAGCACTACCCCGACTAATTTAAACTTTAATGCTAACTCATGTAAATCCTAAATCCTTAGTTCTGTCATAACAATTCTCAGAGGGATTGGCACAGTAATATACATGACAGTGCTAATGTATTGGGCTACTGTCAAAACATCCACGTTATGCTGTTGTGAGCATGTAAGAAAAACAGCTGACTTAACATAATAGGTTAAATAACCCCCAATGTAACATAAGATCTATACAGGTGCAGCTGGGAAAGGTGGAGGGTTTCTGAAGTGCACTGCGACTGCTACAACAAGCACTTGCACCCTACTTAAATGTTGAGCAGCAAGCTTATTAACTGCTGATACAAAAAGAACCAATCAGCTGTGTCATGTGATAATGGCGTCATTATGTCTGATTGAGTTCGACCTATCGGACTACATAATCTAGTTGATGATCAGTGAAAAAGTGAAACCTTTGATTTAGACCCTGTCACATAAAAAACATTTCAAATCCAGCTCTTGTGCTGAATATGAAAATATATCTGAAATAAACAGTGTTTTCATTGTTTCTCTGAGAATGGAAGTCTGTTTCAGTTTCAGAAAAAATTACAATAAATATTTTCACTCGTGAGAATTAAAACTACACTACACAAAGTAATATTTTGATATAATGAATGAATGATGCATTTATATAGCGCTTTATCATGTATGGCTATACACCCAACGCGCTTTACAATCATGTGGGGGAGAGGGGTCTCTCCTCAACCACCACCAGTGTGCAGCATCCAATGATACAGCCAATCAATGGATGGGGATTATTGGGAGGCCATGATAGACAAGGGCCAGTGGGAATTTGGCCAGGACACCGGGGTTACACCCCTACTCTTTATGATGAGTGTCATGGGATTTTTAATGACCACAGAGAGTCAGGACCTCGGTTTAACGTCTCATCCGAAAGACGGATAATGACACATTCTGTGATATAAAGTAATTAATATGAGATATAAAGGCATGTATTAAGACCCAAGTAATTGTGAGATATGAAATATAAATTAAAAGTCTGAAATTAAAGAGGAAACAGGATTCCATAATGTCAGAGGCACACTAGATACTACTATCCTGTCTAATCTTCCTGGAAAAGTCCTTGCTAGACTAAAATTTGAAAATGCTGTAATCCTTCATAGGGCTTATTCTAAAAAGACTCCTAACGCTGCGAAACTTGTTTTATGAGGATCCAGCATTCAGTGTCTAAGGTTCTCAAACAGAATATCATTCCAGAAGATCTAAAACTGTTGCAACCATAACACAATGTCAAAAAGCATACTTTAGCTTAGCGTTACTTTGCACAACACTATTAGTTGTTTCTTGTTTCTACTATTATGTGCAAGAAAATTATTCACTTTGAATATGTTTGTAATCTGCATTTATGCTTACCGTTTTATTTTATTTGTTATAAAAAGAAATTCAGCTGCACAAAAGCAAAATCCAATGCAAATGAACACCTTCCTTCCTTTATCTTTTCTTGCAATGCACAGCATTATTGTGCTTTCAAAATCACCATCCGACCGGTGGGTTCAAGGGCCACACATCACGAAGGCTTCAATGACTCAGGATCCATTTTCTTTGATTTCAAAGTGATTCACAGCGGAGCCTTGCTCCACTGTCTCACAAAACAATACACCCCCTCCCAAACACCTTTTTAAAAGTCCACAGGGAAAGAGGAGCCATTTCATGCCTGATCCTCTAATGAGGCATGAGGGAGCTGCGCTCCTTATCGAGGGTTTGCACGCAGCCCCCTGAGGTCTGTGGTGCTACCGAGGAGCCCTAAAAACCCTTACAAACAGCTAGTTCTTCAGTCTGGGGTTGAGGCAGATTAGTTGGAGGGGGTGAGGTGGGTGCGAGAGACTGTTCTCTCCTCTGCACACTAGCGGACAGGGATTAGCACCTGTTTGCGTGCCCTTGCCAAAGGGAGCTTCTTTTGTTTGAGAGCAAGGGAGACGACTGAAACTGCCTTTGATGTGTTTTCGTTTTTAATTGACTTGTCGGCAGTGCTTGCCTTTGCTCTTGTTCCTTCTCGGTTTTCATTTTATTTTGCTTGGACTTTTTCTTAAGAGACAAGACACCAGAATACTTCTATCAACTGGTTATTTGCATCTATAATACTGTTGTGCACGTATATATTTGTTTACACTGTTACAAAAGATTTGTTTTTCAAATAAAAACTGTTCTTTTGAACTTTCTATTCATCAAATGATTCTGGAAATGCATTATGGTTTTCACAAAACAAAGCAGCACAACTGTTTTTGATAATTAGAACACTGATCATGGTAATAAATGTTTCTTGATAAAACAATATGAAAATGAGCATATTAGAATAGTTTTTTTTAAATAAAATAACATGTTGATTTTATTGCTATATGATTATTTTTTAACAAATGTTTAATTAAACTGTATCCCCCCCCCTTTTAATTTATGGACCTAATACCTTCATACTAAGCCTATAAATCTCTCAGCGCTGGTGGGCTCACAGTAAGAAATAAAAAAATGTGAAAAATAAATAAAACCATTGGAAGGTTCCAATTTTCAGTTGTCTTATGTGGACAGAGCTAAATACAATTTTAAGAGTAAACAGTGTGCAAAATGTAACTTGTATAGCATACCAGACCCATTGCTTTACAGTGATAATAAAACAACCACATGACTGGAAAATGTGGACGAATATCATACATATACTGTACGTGCCTGGCATCTACACACATTTGATTTGAATAAGACCATCTAGTGAATAAATGACCACGAGAAGCACAAATATCCTAAGTCAATTTATCACAGATGCTTGCTGAAATAAGTAACAATGAGCTTTTAGTTGGCAACATCATATTTGATGTTTGCGATGTGATTAAATAAAGCATTTATCCACATATATCACTCACACTGTTACAGTAAGTCAAAGGAGATCAATTTAAGATAGATATACTGATGCACATAATTTCTTTCTTAATTTCTAATAAAAATGTCACCACATTCTCCATATACTGTATATAATAACATGATTATATATATATATATATTATTATTATCCAGAAAATCTGTATATATTCACAGTTATAATGACTCCACATGTGTGTATAAATTCAGCCTCAGGACTCTGGGTCACTGAGTCTCACACAGAGATGAAGGTTGCCTCCACCGATTCACCCTAAGACACTACATCAGTATATCACAGCAGGAGCGGACTGTTTTACCAGCGGACAAAACACAGCACGCCTCCACCTACCATCTAACCCCTCATTAGTTCACTGTAATACTAGGTGACAATGCTTACGAGGGCAACATGTTTAAACAACCACACATTTAAACGTGTGTGGGACTTCACACTTTTACTGTTCTGAAAGGATTTATATAGCCCTGCTTCCACCTGATATTAGGAAGCATCATCATTTCCACTTGGGTCTGTTCAGACCCTCCCCTCTTGTTTTGTAGAATTACACATCACTTTTTAAGGGAGCACAGTGGATGGCCCACTAAATTGAACCATTATGTTACTTGGAAAATGAAGCAAATGCTAAGTACTTCCATTGTAGTCTTTGTATTTTGGAAATTTGAATATATTGTTTTCATGTGCTTTCTCAAAACACACCCGTAATGCTCACATTAGGTAAAGTTGATTGATTGACACATCTTAAAGCCATTACAGTGGGAGGCCAACCTTGGAGCGTCTTTCAGCTTTTTGGGTTGTTTTCTGACTGTCCACACTAGTCGGATCCAGCTAGCTGTCAGTTCTAGATTATTTTCCTTTTTGAGTAACTCATATAAACTGCTGCCACCTATTGATAAAGACAATTATTTTCTCAGAAAGTACATACTAGTTGGCCAATGGGTGTATGGGTCACCCTCATGTCGTTCCAGACCTGTAAGACCTTTGTTCATCTTCACAACACAAATTATATTTTTGATGATATCAGAGAGCCATCAGACCCTCCATAGATGGCAATACAACTCAAATCATTCCAGGTCCAGAAACACAGTAAAGACATCAGTAAAATAGTCCATGTGACATCAGTGACTCAAACTTCAGTTTTGCATTGCTACAAAAATATTTTTTTTCTCCCGCCATTTTAGAGAGTGTCATAATGCAATGTATACGCATTTGACATAATCAGCCTTGTTTGAAGTTTAGTCGCTGATGTCACAAGGACTGTTTTACTAAACGAAAGTTTCTGGACCTGGGATCATTTCAGTTGTATAACTGTCAATGGAGGGTCAGATGGCTCTCAGATTTTATCAAAAATATCTTTTTGGTACGACATGGGTGAGTAATTAATGAGAATTTTCCTTTTTTGGGTGAACTAACCCTTTAATGAGCCAAATTTGAAAATCCAGTTGGTTGTAGTTCCAAAAAAATGGTGCAGAGATTTCCCTGCATAGTGCATATTTGCTCGATAACCACTGTTTGTTTTCTCCACAGTACCATGGATGAACGGCTTTCGTCATTGTACATCAATAGCGATCCAGCACCCTCAATCGTTTCGGGTCAGGGGAACAAGGTGGCATGCTGCGTAGTGTGGAATTCTTCCCTTAAAAAACGGTGACGAGAGAGACAAATTCGCACAGGCTACATGGCTTATCCCACCGACACACATCATTGTACGCCACTTTGCCACGAGTCCCAAGGAGGCAGATTTACAGCTGTAGAGGAGATGCTTCCCCCTCCAGCTGCTGGGCCTGTATGGCTCCGCAGGGAAAGGGATACAATGTAATCAGTCGAACAAAACAGAGCACTGGCCTGAACCGTGGAGGATCAACCGAAAAGCAGCAGGGGCTCACTCACCTACCACTAGCTCAAATCTCCTCTCTGATGGGCGCATCCAAAGAAATCTCAAAGGATAAAAGAGATGTTTGATTCCAGAGATAAAACCCAGGAAGGCAGAACTAAAGGAAGGCTCAGGGTTATGGAGGCCCATGGGGTAGATCCCTGGGGTACAAGCTCCTCCATATTTGAGACAGCCGGAGAAGATTATGAGTATGTCAGAACTATTTACTCACCCTGTGTGGTTTAAAAGTAAGAAGAGGAAAAAAGAGACCCTGGTGGAGACACCCCAGCCATATGGATTGTAGCTCCTCGGTAGGATTATTGATCTTTACACACAGGCTAATTCATCAGTCAGTGTTGGCCAACTGCCTGTGAAACATAGTGTGTGCTCTTCTATTTGCTAAAGTTTGGTATGAAAGCATATCAGCATGAGTAAACCTTTAAAATGATGAGTCTACCTGAGTGGACAAACTGGAGCCATCAACTACAGTTACTGTGTTAGCACAGCTAGCCCAGACTGAGTCCTCCAAGGCAAGTAGTGTCCTGATGGGTTCTGAACCAACTGTTACTTTCCTACAGGAGTCCTGGTTCCACAGTTCCCCTACAAGACAGAAACACAAAAAGACACAGTAAACCTCACTGTTAGTAGACTTTTGCTTATCAAGACATTTGAGCTTCAACTATGTGCATGCTAAAGGCCCAGGGATGCTTCATTTTTATGTATACAGTAGTGGCTTGGGGCAAAAATCTACAACAAGGTCCCATTGATATGTAAACTACCTATGTATGTACTGTATGTATGTATGAATGTATGTATGTACCAGGAGCCCACTAAAAAACAACAAAATCCTTGTGTTTGAGCACACCTGGTGAATAAAGCTAAAGCTAATAAGTTAATAATAGGTAACGTGCACTTTGAGAATTGAGCATTGTAGAATAATAACTAATAATTGAAAAATAAGTTTTCTTTTTAATGCTACTAAAATATCCAATGTAAATTCTTGTTCTTCTAATTTGTGTGGTTAGAGCTGGATTTTTTTCATGGATCCTAATAACTGATATTAATAATCATTAATTTGACATTAATATTACTAATAAAAGTGGTCATAAAATGTATCTTTAAACTATAGCCCTTTTTTTCGAATGCATTTCATAAATCATACGCTGATAGCGCTGTGTCCTTCTAAGAAAAAAAAGTAACGCAAACATTTAAAAAATAATATTAATCTTAATTATTCATTATTTATTTCATTATTAATTAATTACTCTCACACAATGAATACAAAAATGGTTTACGTTTGTTTTGATCCTAATGAGCTTTAAAAATGTAATACCCAGAAAATAGCCCAGCATATTCTGAGTTTTATGACAGAGAAAACAGAAAAACTAAGTAAAAGTACATGAGTAGCAAATACAGTTAGGCTTGTGAAATACCTTGCTTGAAGGCAAATCGCTAATCCTATCTGGTGGAACATTATAAATATGGCCAAAGATATTAAAAGCTAGTAAACTTGTATGTTATTTTCCTTATAAATGAATGCTTTCAAAAAGCAGAGCTACAAAAATGTGCTGCATGTAAATTCCACTGCTTTGCCCTAAGCAAGTCACTTAAAGTAAATTGGCTTCATTAATACTCAAGAGTAAATCCTTGTGTTTGCAAGACAAATATGTATAACTGGTGGTGAAACTGTATAATTTCTGGCTACGTCTTAAAAACCTACAGCTAGAGCAAGCACTGCAAAGCATGTTTGAGGACCGCATATCTCCCTCATTGAAACTAGCGATTTCTATGCTAATGCGCTAACAGTGCCATGTTAATAACTGCAGCGTGTTGTGTAATCCAATTTATACACTTCTCTCCAGTGGGCTCAGAACATGCCAGACTTTTTCCTTGGGTTTTAAACTCAGGGTTTGCACTGTAGCCACCATGGACACCATTATGGGATGCATTACATAAGCATTTCTCTTTTCGCCCCCATCACAGTGTGTTAATGAAGCAAAATTAGAGAGCGAACCACAGCAAGCCGTTTAATTAACATTTTGAGTTGTTTATTTTTGCCGTTGAAACCAGAATAGCTCACGATGACTTCCGACTTCCTCAGGTTAATTGCATGGCATATTCAAAATGTCAGTCTTCGCACTTTTTTTTTCGTGCATACGCTTTGAAAACACCCCCTCAGCTACTCTGTAACCCCTCATACTCAAACGAGGGCTGCCTCTTGCAAAGCCCAGTGAGGACCTTTGGGGCGGAGAGGACTTATCTGGACACTCAAAGCATCTGCAGATGCAGTCTTTACTTTATTGCTCCAAAAGTAATAAAGTGGAAGGAGGAGAGACGCAATCTCATTCAGATGGGCACTTATTGCTTCTGGGTGTAATATATTTATGTATTTTTTATTTGGAAAGTTAGACACCTCATTATTATCCTTATAAATTCTGCAAACTGTTGATTAAACACAACAAAATGATCCTGCCCTCTCAATGTAGCTAGCCCCCCCCAAGCAACTGCGGCTTGCTCATACGTTTTTTAAAAACTTTTTTGATTAATCTCATGTGAGACCCCAGTGTTTATTACAATATTATGTGTTTTGAGGGAAACATATTGCCCCAGAATAATTTGTAGAATTTATTTTGACTAAAACATAAACAAAAATCAAAGAAATACATTCCCAGGGAATATATCTGCTTGTAATTCATTTCTTTCCTCTATATGAACAGTAATATTCAATCGCCACATTGCACATCAGCATAATTAATCTTACTTTCCACTTCACTGGAGGTAATTTCTTGTTGACAGCCAGGTAAGTAGTGCCTTCTGATAAACCCATTGTGCCAGGGTTGTCTGCCTTGCACCACCCCCAACATACACAGCGCAGTCCCTCGCTATCTATCACGTCTCCGAATGCAAGAGTTCTGCATGCCTGCCTGTCTTCTGTTGTCATTAGCCCACACTTACGCACTGCAAATGAATAAGGCGCAGGCGCAGGCAGAGGACAGACTTGTGAAATCATAAATTGCTTTCAAGGTAATCCCGAATCCATTGGCATTGCATCTAACTAATACATACCCAGAACAATCTTATCACCCCTGTCTCATCTCTGAATGCATTCGGAATACATGACAGAACTAATATCTTTCACATACTCGCTGAGGCATTCAGCTAACAGAGGAGGGACTGGAAAAAACATCCCTGGATTTTTGAATAGAAGGTTGATGAAAGAGCAAATTGAACACAGGGACAATCAGATTCATTTGCACTATTAATTTGATTTGATTACCCTTTCACTCTATTGAGTCCCTTTCATTTGGGGACATACTAATAATTACCCTTCTTAATTATCCCACCCATTTAGTGTTTAATCCCATTAGTGAGAAAAAGGAAAGAGAAAACATACTGAATGTAACTGTCCATTTCTGTGTTAATGTGATAAAGAGGAAAAAACAAGCCTAATAGGATAGAAATAACATAGACGTTTAAATCCGAAGTGATTATCCCAAATCCTAAACGAACACCAGCAATGTACGTAGAATAAATCAGCTTTGTTTTGCATAAAAGCAAAAGAGAAACAAGCCTTGCATAAATTACGGGGGACTGAATAAAACGCAAAAAATATTACAAGTTTTGTTCACTTAAAAGATCTAGACTCTGTGATATCTGAACTGGGACATTAGAACGGCAGTGGAAATGAAGAACAACTTGCGTGACAGCTGGAAACTAACTTAACATGACCTTCTCTGGTGTACTTGAAGGCAACATGAGCGTACAATATAACGAGGAATCAAGAGTTATGCAACTCGTACCTCCGTGATGTCTCCCGTACACCATCAGCGCTCCATCCCGCAGGCCAGCGAACAGGAAGTTCCTGGAATGTTTGAGACACAGAACTGGACAGCCCTCGGGGTTACGGAGAGTCACAAGACATTGGGCGGCTGTGTCCATACTGCCGTAGACCAGAATACTTTAGGAAATAAACATTGAAGGATATGTAAGTACAATCCTAAAATGAAAACTAAAGCCTCATTTCCACTGTGCATTTGCAAATGATTTTTTAAAATGAGAAATTTTGTTCTCTGTAGCTAATCAGCCCTTTTTCATTTGCATAAAGAATATCTCAGAATACCTATTGTTCTCCTCAACCTTCATAAATGGTTTATCTTATTCAGAAAATCACAGTGATGTTGAGAGAGAAAATTGTTTAATTTCTGTCAAAATGACTGCACCTTCTTTCCAAAAACCTCTCCACGTATCTACCCAAAAGTTTTTGACAAAGTGGTAAACTTTTCCCATTTAAATACAACAAAGACGCATATACACCACAAAAGGTACACCTGTGCAGACAGCATTAAAGTGATTGCACATGTTAGGAAATTAATGAAGTTGAGTATCTTTTATTCTTTTTATATTGAACTTGTTTTTCCATCATATGAATTTGGAGTCGCTAAACTTACGGGGATGGTCGTCACCTGTTTCTTATTCCTGTGTGCACTTCAGTGTAAAGGCACCTTCATCTGATTAAAATGCTTTTACCTTTCTCATTACCCCTATTGCTAGACATATGCTCAAAACAAACAGCTATTAGGCTATTAGTCTTGGCTACCGCTTGCTCCTCATGGCCAAGAGAGCTGACAGGAAAATAAAGGAAGCATTGATGAGGCACTTCATTTACATAGAACCAAAGCAGCATCAACATCTTTGATACTGAAAGCTTGGGTGAATCTAGTTTCCTCAGAGCAACCTTAATTTGGCTTTGTAGATGCCTTTAGATCAGGGGTGGGGAACCCTGGTCCTCGAGGGCCGCATTCCAGCAAGTTTTTCATACAACCCTGCTTCACAACACCTGACTCAAATCAAACGTATCCAACATCCAATGAAGTTCTGCACAATCACTAGTTAACTAGAATCAGGTATGTTTGCGCAGGGAAACATGGAAACCTTGCAGGATGAGGGCCAAGGTTCCCCATTCCTGCTTTAGATATTTAACAGGTACTTCAGCATTTTTTAATTGAGGAACATAATACATATTATTAAATAGTCACAGTCTACAACGTAAAAAACATGCTTAATTCACTGTTACTGCTAGTACTTCTTTCAGTGTATATTTTTTATTTCCCTCCCCATGTACACATTACCTGCCATCATCAAGTCCCACACAGATAGTATTTCCGACTCCTGTGGAGTTGTGAGGGCTGACTTGGGTGTCCTCTGAAGGGGTGGGCTCAGGCACATACTCCAAACACCTCACTCGAGCTCCCATCTGGAGGGATTTTACAGGCCGAGGTGTGGGTCTGTTCAAGGAGAAGATGTCCACCTGGCCTTGAGTGGAATCACCTCCACTGGCTACCTGCAAAAACAGGGCAAGGACAGCGCTATTACAGGTAGTCATCCAACCAAAACCGCTTTCTCACATCCGTGATTGTACAGGTAGAGACAGAAAATAATAGAGGAAGGGAAGGGCTTTCTGTTTTTCTGCCACTTTCAACCACTCCCTTGGCTTTGTGCTTTCACTTCCAGTGTCGAGAACCACGCAGAGGAAATTTCAAAAGGCAGAAAATTCTTTCACTTCCTGTGTTCTTTAATGTTTCCCAGCCCTGCTATTTTATTCCTGTCAATTTCAATTCCTCGGTAGCGCAAAGTTAAAATCATACATCTCGTAAAAATCCAACCCATAGTTTTTCGCTTGATAAAGTCTCTAAAATTCATCCTCTTTCACCCCTAATGCATTCCCAGCATCATCTCGATAACTTCAAACATCTTTTTTGAAACTCCAGGGATCTTTTCATCGCTGAAGCAGAGGAAAAGGTGGGGTGGAGAGATGTCTTTTGAAAGCCGCTGAGCTGTTTGACAATGGAGGGTTTCCTTTGGGTTGATGATTGATCGCCTTCTTAAGACAGAGACTAAGATGACAAACCCGATCCTTGGTGAAATTACATGTAGTTGACAGAATAAGACTTCAGCACAGTGCTGCTCATAAATCCATCCTCTGGTGCTTTGCCTCAAAAAATTAATCTAGGTTCTGCACCCATTCATTTTCCTGGCGAGTTGCTTGAAAATGCACTCTTGTAACACATTTGGATTGCATTGCATCATAAATTAATAATCTCCGAGTTCCTGAAAAATAGTGTTTGTCTTTGCACCCTGCTCTTCTCTCATGGTTACTCGTTCATGCATAATGCAATGAAAGCAACCCGCTTGCTATTAGAAATTAAACGAACTGATCAGCATCCCATCATGCCTACCACACAAATTGTCTCATCTCTCCTTGTGCGGCACTAAACTGCTCCAATTACAAAATCCATACAAAAAAAGCCTTCGAGTGGTGGTTTAACTGAGGGAGATAAAGGGAAAGAGTATTACAGAGAGTCTGCTGGCCTCATTATAAGCAGCCCTTGTTTAGGCGCCATCATTTATGATTACCTCAGGACACTGAGTGACTGGGGTTGGCCGAGTGGAGCGTAATCTCAACCAAATAACGCAAAAACAACAGCAAAATGGGAGGGATGCTGCTGGACAGTAGAGATTAATTCTCATTTAGAGTCATGTTATGTGAGGAAAATGGCAGGGCTAAATATAGTCTTTAGCCTTACAGTTCCCCTCTAATTTGCATGCAATCATTTGTCTGATTTGTATCGCAGCATAAAATCTGGACGGCCAAGGTCTCATGGGCTGGGTAGAGCAAGGCAGAGCAAATAACAGCCTGTTGCGGCAGCACAGGGGGAGATAGGGAGGGCTTATATTCGGGAGAAACTGAACTTCTCTGCGTTTTGCTACTCAGCCGCAAACCTCAAGCGGGCCCTTGTTCTCCCGCTTTCTCACACAGGCGCAAATCCATGTTCGCAAACTCAACAATGATCCACCCCTCCTGTTTCGATTCAATTCCTCCACAGACTAGGTGGAATTACAGTTCCCTGACAAACTCATCAGTACTTGTTTGGAGGAGTGGATATCTGGAAACTTGCCCTGGACGCTGCTCTGTTTTTTTGGATGGAAAGCCGTGACGACCAGCCTTAGAGCCAAAGCAACAGAGCATTAATTAGGCTGAAATTGACTAAGAACCTAAAGGGAGCAAAGGTAGTCTGGGGACAAAGACTTGTCTATTTGTACACACTGGACATATTCAAACATTTGCCTTTGACATCCTTTACCAAATGTGATAGATCTGTTTGGATTTATAGTTAGGGAATAGAAAACTTTGAAAATGATGCTGTATGCACAATTTAGAATTGAGTTTTAAATTTTAAATCCAATTCTAAATGTGTTGTTTAAATGGAACTAATGGGAGTTAAATTCAAATAGATTTTTCTATATGTAGATAACGTAATAATATTATTTATCTGAATTCATAATTTTCCCATAAACTAATTATCATAAACAAAACGTTTGTATATCCATCTATCCATCCATCCATCCAGGCTAAAGGACAGACATCTTTACAATAAGGTGCCAACGAACAACACATTTATTAAAGTATTTACTCAGTTTCTGTTAGCTCACAGTGCATTAACTAATGTTAACAAACACAACTTCTGATGTTGATGAATGCTGAAATTAGCATTAAGTAAGATTAATAAATGCTGTAGAAGTTTTGTTCATTATTAAACAAGTACATTAACTAATGAACCTTTTTGTAAAGTGTTACCAATTTCTTTAAATAGTAAAAAATAAAATAAAGTCATGTATTTAAGTGCTTGTGTCTGTATCTCCTTTGACGAGGGCAGAACTCAAAGCTTGGGAAACACGGCTGGAAACTAA
>JAUMHG010000051.1:9166338-9179850 GCA_032359395.1 Enteromius anoplus | reverse complement strand
TTATTAAAAATTAAAAATTAATTGTGATTAAATTCTGTGTATTAATAATGTATACAAACACGCACAAAAAATGGTTTGACAGAAATAGTTAACATTATTATTACCATAACATTTTCTGACATTTGTCTCAGGATGAAAAAAAATGTTTCTAAATGTTTTTAACAAACTACAAAAAAATTTTTTTTTATATTATATTTTTATTATTATATTATTAGTCCAACTCATTTATTTATTCAATCGTTTATTTAATCATAGTCAATTTTTTGGATCAACAGACCTCTAGTCATGAGTTAATGGAGGATAAAATTCAAACTTACTCAATGCTATTTTTGCTAAGTGGAGCCTGTTGACCCAGGAGATCTTGCTGACGGGGCTTGGTGTGTTGAAGACCACCGTGAAGCTCACAGGACGACCAGACCTACAGGACATGACAAAAACATGGGGCAGGTGGTGAGTATCCAACACGGGTGTGTTGCCATGGCCCTCTGAGTTAGATAATCTTGTAAAATATTCATAAAAACACACCACAACATGGTGGTCCCTTAATTATCAGTATTAATAATACAGTGAAATAGTTTTGGTGCAGTGCACCAAGGAGCCCTGGGGAGAGCAGCTGCCACTCTCCCCAATACAGCCTGATCTCAAGCTGAGTCTGGATCTGTGTGCTGAGTCTTACTTTTCGTGAAGTCTGTGCTTATGAGAGGGGAAAAAGAAGACAGCAGGGATGAAGACAGAATGAAGATATATATTTTGTTCTTAAGTTAATCAAAGAGACAGCATGAAGGTCAAGCAGACCATAAGTTATGCTGAGTTAATCTGCATTCTACACCAAGATGTTTAGCCAGGTTAATAGACTTTACAGCAATGCCTTCTACAAGAGGGGAATGAGCAAGCATGGCTGAGCACCGTCTGCTTCTGATGGTATCACGTTTTAATATTAGTTATTGAACAAGATTAGCCACAAGACACCCACCTAGATTTTGACTTTGAAGAATGAGTTTAAAACTGAATTACAATGCATTTTAGCACTGAAACTAGCTTCTAAATTGGTGGAATGTAACCAAAACCAAGACAAAAACTATCCTAAAGTAGCTGTACCTTGCAATCTGCCTCTGAACAAATATTGTAGAAATATTTGATGATAATAAGGCGTTATAAATGCATTGCCTTTGGTTTTGGAGGTAATCCCAACTCCATATTTTCATTTGATTATATCCTCGTTTTATTTAACCTGTTGGGCAAGAGGTAGCAGCTGTGCTTGTGTCCAGTTTGGTTTTCTTTTACGTTTGCATGTGGTTGATTGTGATAACACTTTTATAATGTCAATGCGTTTTTTTCAGAGAAGGGACAGAGTGGTATGGAATAAAAAAATATAAATATTAAGAAAGTCAAAAATTGTTCACAGAACCACAGATGTGGCCCAAAGCATCTAGGTAAAGACAAAAAGCTTTTGTGCATAATTTACACTCTTGTATTATTAGTGCTAAATTTAAAACCAGATTAAATTTTTGTCGTTCCTATTATTTTATTTGAAAAAGCAAACATGCCAAACTGTTTAGTTTTGCACGCTTCTTAATAAAGCTGTCCATGTCTCCAATGAGCCAGGAACCTTTCTACACTTGTAAAAATACTGTAACTTTATTTCTAACACTGTGCCTGCAAAAGAGAGACTCCCAGCAAAGGCTCAGGGACACGGAAACCAATTCACATTCAAACATCATTAGAAGGTTATTGACTGGAGAATACGATGACGCCTGCCTTGGCTACTGTCACACCAGCAGCCTCTGCCTGCTCTGCATTCGTTTCCAGCCCAGGGGAGACAGCACTAGTCAGAAAGAGCGAGAAAGAAATAAGGCTGGAAGAAAAGCGTGAAGTGCGAAGACAGATATAGAAGAATAAACTAAAGCCTTCGAAGACGCTCCAAGATAAAGAAAGCAAATTTAGACTGAAAATCGGGTGATGCTTGGCTCCTTCCCAGAATGGCAAATGCAAACAACAACTCACAGATTTCCTTCACTCAGCACATTGGGGGAAAATAAGCAAAAAGAGGTGGGATAGAGGGAGAGCTGGTTTGTTCGAAGCGAAGTTAGCACGCTCCGTGCTTAATTTGATTCTTGGGATAAAGCTGGGCACCCACATTGGTCTAAACGTGATAAACAGACTGGCCCTGGGTTCCTCCCGCTGGCTGATTGAAAAACTGGGTGGTTGCAAGAGGGTGTGCGGGTTTGTGTGTCTCTGTGCGGCCTGAATGAAGAAACAGCAGAGAAGGAGGACTCCCAGGCAGAAAGGGCAGAGCGGAGAGCAGAGAACAGACTGATTTATGGCTGCAGGTCAGTGCTGTGGCATGTGTGTGACACTAATGCAGAATGACAGGACAGATGGTGGAATGGAAGCAAGACACTCAGCTCTTCTCTGCGCCAATTGGAGGAGACTGTAAATCACACAGGAAGTGGCTTTGGAAAAAGCACTTTTTGCCTGTAAGCTCTATAAACCCCACGCCTATTAGTCTAAGATCAATTGACCTGTCAAATTCACACTTAACCCTGGGTTAACATCTCTTTAAAACCAAGTTAAGGCCTCCTTTAAAGTTTGGGTTAAGGAAAGTCTCGCAAACATGTTAGCAGTGCATTGAAGTTGTTTATTCACAGACAACCAATCATAAACTCTCTCAGTTGTTACCTTATCAAATATTCATATACTTTCACGCTGCGTTTAATTTCAGGATGTAATTTAACAGTGAAAGCAAATGCATTAACTTGAGTGATTATTCTTTTTGGGGGGGGGGGGGCTAATATGTATTTGTCCAATCAATGTACCTAAACCTCATAAATATGCAAATTTCTGAAGCTCATACAGGTAGTAGCACCCGTTTGATTCCCAGGGACTGTATCAAGTGATAAAGTGCAAACCTTTAATGCAGAGCAAGAAAATAATCATTACAAAAAGAACATTTTACAACCTGGCAACCCAGGATTTCTGTATTTAACCCAGGATGAAATATGAATGATCTTGGCATTTCACAATTGAAATTATTAATCCAAGAGACACACCATAAATTATATTATGTGTGTCTAAAAAGCAGATTTAAAAACCGTGCATGAATAGATCTCCGTAGACCTAGAAGAAAAATCATCATTCCAGTATGAAAAACTTGACAGATTGCCTCTGTTTCAGCCATCTGTCAGTATACTATGTTAATATTTAGTTCTCAATCAACCTGCCGTGTTTTTTGTTAATGCGTAACAGGCAGGACACGTAGGCGCATACACGAATTTGCAGCTAGTTGAATAGGTGACGTTAATTATCCTGCTTCGTGAATGTGCATCAGCCTCCATGGCAGCACTTTGAAATTTCCACATGTCACCGTCCCCTTATGCTGCTTGCTGAGAGGAGTTATCTAATGCTAGAAAAGGCTCCTAGTCTAACAGCAGGTGAAAAACAAAGAACAGTGGATGCATGCTGGGAACTGCCTCTCTCTCCGGTTCTGTATGCATGTGTTTGTTAAAGAGAAGGATAGGTAAAGAGAGGGAGGATTAGTGTATTTGCACCAAGAAGAGAAAGAGATGGTTTTAAATTATAATTTTTTTTTTTTTGTACTCAAAGATGTTATTTTCTTTTCTGCCTTGCTGCAAACATGTTCTTTTCTCCTTAACAGATTTTTTTGGCCTTGTTTCCACCTTATATTTATAGACCAGTGGAAAGAGGAACGGAAATGATGGGGAAAGAGGGCAAAACCAAATCAGGAAATGTTGTGAGCCAGATTCGATTAACCTCAGCCAAATGAGCACTGACAGCTCTACTGGGCTCTATTCTTTTCAGTTCTAAACTATTCATTTCCATTGCGGTTCATTAGCAGTTTCCATTATTTATATTTTAGAATTTTTAAGGAACAAATGTTTGGAAATTAGTTCCCCTCAGAAGTCTGCTGCTGAATGTAGAGATCAATAGATACAACGTATGCTTTTGATTTACTATAAAGAATGTGTTCAGGAATCAAACTACACTGGCTGTGTTCATAAAGGCTATTTGGAATTCAAATAACATTGTATATTTTTGACTCAGTAAAAAAAAAAAAAAAAAAAATGTTTTTTCAGGGATCAGACAAAGCTGTCATGCAATATTTTTTATGAACAATTAATTCAACATAGTTGCATGCAGTAACCCCAAACCAAACCCTAACTATTTAGCATGTACATGTATTTAATTAATATTATTTAATAATACATAATTACACTTTAACAATAACACTTTAAAACAAATTCCAAAGAGTCAGTTTGATTTACGCTTTATGTATGGAATTCACTTCACACTTCAGACTAAAAAGCCATAAAACTGTTTATAGAATAGCTAATCATTTTTTCAAAAGCAAAATCACAGTTCCCTGTTCTTATGACAACACTGAAGAAGTCATTGGAAAATTCAGGGAGTGTGACGGCAAGATCTGTTCTGGGAGCAGGGCAGGGGTTCTAGTGAACATCTAAGTGAGCAGATTGCTCTTGCAAGTTCTGCAGAACGTGAGCCAACCGAGCAGGCCTGAAGAGCAGGGGTCTGACAGATATTGGGAGGACTACAGGGTACTGAGCCGCTCTGGGCCGGTTGGGCTGTCACATTGGGCTGAGAAAGCACACGGAGATTAAATGTTCTGCTGAGTCTCTTCCATGGAAGAAAATCAGTCCCTTACACCTCTCAGCTTGTAAGCCACTATTTGTCTTTGTAGTCAGGGAGTAAGGATGAAATGAAATATATGTTTGTCTCTGAACCTTTTCGTAAATTATTTTATAAAACAACGCCTTTAACCCTCATGTTTTCTTTAGGGTCTCAAACAAACCAACGCTACTTATTAGTGAATAATTCATCCAAAAAATGTATTATTTATTCACACTTGCGTCATTCCAAACATCCTTTTATCTGTGCAACGAATGTCTATGAACGTAAAGGGGGTTAATGTTGTTTTGGAATTTGATTGTATGGAAAAAATGTGTTATTTCTGGGTGAACTTGAAAAATTTCCAGGTCAAACAACTAGCATGATTTGTATTATTTTTACTTGTAAATCATCAGCGTTTCTTTGGAGTTCTCAAGTATAATCTACACAGAACATGAAGGTTAAATGAACATCAACTGCTCTGCGCTTTCCGGTTAATCTTCCTTTGCTCTCTGCTTCTCTTCTCTCATGTTCTTCCCATCTCCTCAGCTCTTTTCTTAGTTGAATCCTCCACTAATCTGTCTTCATTTCTCTTCCTTCCACGGCTGATTCTATGAGTGAAGTTTCCGCTCTTACTCTGCATCATTAAGATAAGCACATTCAGGTGCAGCGCACTGTGAAAAATGTGCAGCCTCCGCCTTGACACATTTACATTCACTGACTCTTAATGTGACATAATAAGAGTACATTAAAGCTCCTGTCTGCGCATCAAAGAGAAATGACACTACTACTCCAAATGGGAAACAGCAGCTTCCAGACTAAGTTAAATGAATTGAATAAGCTCTATGACTAGCCATAATGTAGCACTTCCCAGACTGAAAGGAGCTGTGTAACTTTACCTCCAGCATTCCTTGATCTCCCGAATCTGAGAACTATCACTTAATGATTTCCCGTCATGCTATTAGGCTTGTAATTTGCTGCTCGGGTTCGTTAAAGGTGACATGGGGCAGGCTTTTAATGCATGCCGCAAATAAAGCCGGGTAATGCGCATTCATTAGGGGAAATTAACATGGCGCCGGACTCCTTCATCATCTTAACGTTGTTGCAGATGAACATTAACATGTTTGTCATCGGCCATTATGTTTCGGTGCCGCTTGGGATCACCTGCTCCAGAGAATGTGTGAGACTGCCAGTCTGAAATCCAGCTGTGGTGTAATCGAGAAATAAATAGCTTTTTCTTGTTCAGATCTCAAAAGCCATTTAGTAACTTGTCTTACTACTTATTACTTTCTTGAGGCAAACGCAGTCTATCAGAAAAACAAGGAAAACGTGTTGTTTGAATTGGCTATAAAATTGCATCAGTATGTGCTCTTTTGCATTTTGTTGAGGCTGCTAAAGAAAAATGAATAAGTTTGTCAACATACAAAGAAGCTTTTGCCCTGTTTACTTACTTGTCCGGTCTGCCAGGGACTTGCAATCGTAAACGGCACTTGTTGGCACTCTGAATTTGGTCCTCCTTGATGCGGATCAGCCTTTGCAACGCTAAACACCAGTCCTGTGCTACAGCAGTGTTTAGATTCTATAAACACAGAAAGACACATTGTGATTTTCTGTTTGACCCGTGGCCTAACTGGTGGTTGGAGAAATTATGGAAGGAGATGACACCGTCAGTGTTGCCAACTTAGCGAGACCACTTTGGGAGGTGTTTTTTTTTTTTTTTTTTTCAAGAAGCGCCTAGAAACCAATCTTTAGTTTTTGCTCAATCCATATTTAGTTTCTTCTTAAATCCACCAGTACTGTCTCTCTTATCCGCAGCGCACCTCTCTCTATCTCTCTGCCCAGTACTGCGAGCGGCTGAAGCAGCATGTTATTTTTTCTGTGTTCAAAATTTGCAAAAAGTACATAATGACTGAGTACATCATGACATCATCTATGAAACCATGTTTTTGTCATATCCCTAAGCATCACTAAGGTACACAAACAATTAGTGCTTATTTTTGGACTCTTCATTTCATATTAATTCCACTGTCTGACAATAGAAAATATTTCAATGCTGCATCAAAATAACATATGTGCAGAATTTTCTGCTTCATGATGGCAGTTTTCGGTGACACGTGATTCTTCAGGAATCATTCTAATTTGCTTATTGGGAGTGGAAGAAACATATTTTTCAATCTTTCCAACTGTTCTGCAGTTCAATATTTTTGTGGAACCATGATAAAAAATTTTCAGGATTCTTTGATGACTAAAAAGCTCAAATGAACAGCGTTTATCAAATTTAGAATTTCCTTTTTTTCTTTTTTTTTTTTTTCAATAATACATTTTTTTACTGCCATGTTACAGTCAATTTTTATTGTTATGTTAACTATGTTTTTGGCCTTCAAGTGTTTGGTGAAACAAAGTTTTCTCTCTGATAAACAAAATTATTCATACCTCCTAAAAGCCAAGTCCAATTGAAATACATCTCCAAAATCAATGAGGTCTGCAGAAGTTCATTCATTCTGATTAGATTGTGGGTAGGAATTAGTCATTTGGAGAAAGGCCAAAGGCATGGTTATGGTGAGGAAACCATGCAAAACAAAGCTCCGTTACTGTTTTCACACAACACTCAGAGGTAACAGAAGCAATCTAGCTGTTTTTTTACTGGTTTAGTGACTGCCAAGCCATCAGGGGAGCTGTCCTAATTTGAGAGCAGTCTTATGCTATGTAGACATGCTGTTCAGAGCAATCTCCCATCTGTACATTAACTCCGGATCAAATTATGAAGGTTTCCCCATGTTCTCGTCCAACTATCAAGCGGATGCCATGATAAGCAATTGATGATGTTGCCGAACTTTGATCACAATTTAATTACGCTGAAAACTCTGTCACCCCAAAGGCTTCCATCCCCAGATGGCTGTAGCATATGAGACTAATATGTGACTGCCTTTGTTTTGCTGTTTATTGTATTTTACTGATCTTTTCCTGGACATTGCTCTTTTTGGCATTTTTGGATACTTGGAATTTTTCATTATCATAAATATTAAATTATTAGTATTTTCACTGGATAAATAATGCTCTTTCTTTTTTTACATCACAGAAATGAGTTACACTTCATAATATATTCAAATATTAAAAAAATGGATTCAATTCCATTCAAAAATCCAAGTGTATTTAATATACTTATACAATAAATGGATTATGTATATTAAAACGTATAATGTATTTATCACAATGTTCAGTTTATGAGCCATGCTTTTAACTAACTCCACCCAATGGTGATTTTTAATGTATAAGGTCAGTTCCCTTCAAGTTTCTACACAAGGGTACATCATGGCCCACCGTATATATGGTAATAAACAGTATTTACCTGGTACGTTCCCTGTAAAGTCCCCACAAGCAGAGTGACCTGCTCAACCACTGAGAGGTCGTGCTGCAACTCCTGCAGTTCCTGATACAGACGGGGCGGACCCAGAAAGATACTTCCTGTCAATCAAAAATAAACCAGCTTCACTTATCCGGTACTTAAATTTCATACTATGCGTTATCAGAGCATGGACCCCAGAGTGCAAAAAGCACCTGCAATCCAGGGTTCTTGAAAGCTGAGATGGTATTTCTTAGGATACAGGTTCCCTTAGAGGTGCTGAATCATTCGAATATGTAATCGAGTCAGGACGGCTCGGTTACACTTTGAGCTACTCTCAAATTAAAAAAAGAAAACACTTTAGCATTTCCTATACATTGCACATTCCTCAATCTCAAAACATTGATCTGCAACTTGCACAGCACTCTAATGACAAAAAGGTGATTTCTAAATGACACCTCACCTTTAAAGAGGAAGGCAGACTGATTGTGCTCAGAGTTCTGCTTGAATATTTGCCCAAATGCAAATCGAAATAAAATCAAACGCCTTAACTTTTCAAGACTTGGGGTCCATGACAAAACTTTCATTTGTCAATACTCTCCAGTAGCGCTACTAACAAAGAGAATCGATACAGAAGACAAATTGATCTCCCATTGTTTGTGTAGCCGCACCGGCTAATGCTATAGGGAAGAGGAGCAGAGTATAAAATGAAGCCATTTAGAAATATGAAGCCCTTTAAGGGTGATGAAACGAACACAGGTGTCTCATTAGACGTGAAATGTACCATCGATCTGAATCCCGTTCACTTTTTTGCGGTCTCCGGTCTCTGCCTGCACAATCAATAGCCAGGGTGAATGTGCTCTACACGTCCGACCGATAGCCAGGGAATGAAGAGTGTAATTAAATCCTGGAGCTGGATGCGCAGACAGCAGGACTGTCTGGCCTTTCAGCACCTCCGCACAATCAGGTGACCTGTGTGCAAAATTGGGGCGACGCGGGCATTTCTTGGTCCCCAGCTCAACCTAATTCTCGAAGTAGTGCAGGAAGGTCTGTCAGAGATCTCTCCCTGTCTCTGACACACCATTTCCCTCTCTATCTCGGTTCTCTTTACCCGTCTTTGTGTCTTTCAATCTCTGTCTAGGCTTCCATCCACTTCTCTCTACACCTCTACATCTTTCTCTCATTGTTTTGTCTGTCTCTCTCTCTAACCTTTAGAAATTAAATAGGGTCTTCAACTCACACAGCCACAGAGACATCTGTCACTGGCACAGCTTGATCAATAGCAGGCACATTTAAATAAAAAAGGCACAGTGAGCCCCTACAGCGCTCGCTGGCAGAGTTGACGTGCTCTTCTGGTTGCTGTGGCAAGGCCTCGGGCGGGCCTACAGGTTTGTGGGCTCGTGGCCCACCTTGGCCTCAGGTGAATGTGCTGACTTGTAATCCAGACTAATCCAGTTGGTGTGCCGGGATCTTGTTTTTCACACCACGGCATGGTATTCTGCCATTTCCACTAGTCTATATCTCTCACACACATTGTCATATGTAAACTGACACACTCTTTGGGCAGCCGCCAGCGGAGGCCTTTGCAGGCACAATACAGAAGTCCAAAGCCTAAGGTCAACAAAGCTGTTGCCAGAAGGGCAGCTCAAATTTGGATTTCTCGTTCAAATCTGTGATCTTTAACCAACATCCATATCAGAGTGCTTTTACACATACACTTTTAGCAAAGATCTGTCTGGCACATGTTTAAACAAATCAAAAAATGATGAGCATGACTGCTAAGGAAACAATTCTGTGATAAGGCCCACGGACATAAGTGTGATGCCAAATTAAAATTGCAATGCAAATATACACTGTATTGCCAAAAGGAAATTGAGACACCGCCTTCTAATGAACAGGTTTGACTACTTTATCATTATATGCTTAAACATTAAGATTTGTTCTCTTGGAAATGACTATTCTAGGGAACTGTGTGCTTCTAATTTTAAAGCAACAGGTTGGACAGGACCCTTTTCTATTCTAATATGACAAATCTTCTGTTTATAAGGCAAGGTTAAAAAATAAATAATTGATTGAGTCAGTGTGGAAGAACTTGACTGGTCCTGATCCCAGCTGAACACCTCTGATGGCTTAATCTGGAATATATGACAGATTTCATTGGCCGAGGCTAATAAGGCAGTTTGACTGACATGTCAAACAACCAATTTTTTTTTTTTTTTAAGCATCACATTTCGGGCTCGTAGAAATGTTGCCACAATAACAGACGTTATTGGTGTGTAAAAATATTTCACATACTTTTGAAAACCCAGCCTGTAGTTGATCTTCATAAGTTCTCATCATCACAGTTGTAAACACAAAGGTTTTCATTGTGTCCAGGTGGAACTATAAAAAACTGAGCGGTGCTGAAACATGTGAACCCTGGCACATTTCTATTACATTTATTATACACTTTATTACATTACGGCAGATCAGAATTTAAATATCAATGGACTGTTGTTAAAAGTAAATGCTCTATCACGTTGGAATACTGTTAACCAGGGTTGGGGTCAATTCAGGAATGAACTCAATTCCAATTTAAACAAGGAAATGGAATTGGAATTCAACTACAATTACAGGAAACTTGGAATTACAGGAAGTGGAGTTCAATTCAGGGAAATTCCCCTTAATTCAGTTTATTTCTCTTTCTGAGCATTTATTTGTGATTGCATTTAAAGTAGTGGTGGACAGTTATCAGCGTTAACGCAAGACTGTTATCGTGCGATAAAAAAAAAAATCGCCGTTAATCTATTCACAAAGTTGGGTTGGGAGCTGGATCACGCGCTCTGTATGCGTGCATTACTATAGTCATTCGGATTGATTACAATTAGTATAATCACAAATACCATGGTGAATAGGGGTGGGAGAAAATAAATCGATGCAACGCTATTTTTCTCTTTAACGATTCTGAATAATTCATAATCAATGTTTTCCATGTGCGCGCTTGAGACACACCGGGTTTATTGCACAGAATTTGCACTGAGACACGTGCAGGTTGCTTTGTGTGCTTCCATCCCTCGCGATTCACTTTAGATATGTTTTTTATATACCATTTGGAATGCATTGGTATTATGTGCATGAAACCTGTGCGCTGACAGACTTCATCACTGACAGTCACGCGCGCTTTGAGTTTGTTTGTCCTGAAGCATCTGTGGTTTAATGCATTTGCATTTTCAAATGTTTTGTCAGTTAAGTTTTCAGAGCCGAGCAAAACATCTGATATATCGAAAGAGATCTGTTCATTAGTCTGAATTTAATTAATTTCAAAATGAATCTAGATTTTAAAAAAAATTATCTATGCCCTCCCCTAATTTAAAGACATTCTTTTGACCTTTATTTCTGATGCTTTACGAATACCAAGCAATGTATGAAATAGAGTTGATCAAATGCAAGTAAATAAAAATGAGAACAGTACATTATGAATTAATAATTGAATGACAGTGGTGATAAGTTTCTGGATGTATACTATACATTCAATATATGATTACCAAATCAAAATATGATTCTAAATACATGGAAATTCACCATGTAATTGAATTACATAAAGTTTAAATCAAGACTGAAACATTTTTTTTGAGTGTACTAAACATACAGTACTTTGTATTTCTTTAATTGGTTTGTTGTTTATGTGATTTACAATTTTTTAATGCACTATAAACTATTAAGCAAATCAATTCAAATAATTTTATTTAGCAACTCAAGTGGATTTAAGTGGAATTGATTTGATTTCAATTCTGTTTCCTGACATTCCAATTCAATTCCAATTCCATTTCCTGTCAGCTGCATGCAATTCCAATTCCTTTCCAGGAAGTGAATTGGTATTTACTATTCATTCTCAATTCAATTTATGAATGGCCCCAACCCTCCTGTTAAAAAACGCATTTCTTTGCAACCAAACCATGCCATTTTAACTTCCTTTCACACAGATTTGAACTGTTTTGTCGAACCATAGTTACACTACACATGATTTGAACCAGAGTTCCTCGCCTCTCAAGTACAAATCTGCGCACTTCTGCCTTTGGGGGACTCCGTAAACTACCGAATAAACCTACAGTGTATGAAAACTCATAGATTGTGCTACTAACATTTAAAAGTGTCAGTTTTAAAATATCCCAGCATATTAATATCGTTTTGAATTCATAAATTGACATTATTCAAGTAACTGTGGGAAAAAAAATTGCGTTTTATTAATTGCAAAGGGATTAAAAGGTGTCAAAGTTTTACTGCCTCTAGTGTTCATTTCCTTTGGAAACTGCAGTGATATGTACTTCTTGATGCATATTTTGTGTCTCACCAAAAAGTGCACCAAGGTATGTTTATGCCATGAGACCAAGTGGAGAGATGCTGGTATTAGATTCAGCTGGTATTAGAACTTGGCTTTTTTAGAACAGTCATGGTCTTCCACACTGACTGACTGAATCATTTCTTTTAAAACCTTGCCTTATACAGTACACAGAGGCTTTGTCATGTAAGAATAGTAAAGAGTCCTGTCCAAACTGTTGCTTTAAAATTAGAAACACACAATTCCCTAAAATATTTAAAGATAAATTTATGTCAGAATAACACATCACTGTACAGTACAATGTCTCACCCCCAAAATACAAATGCTTTTGTATAGCTCCACTATCAGTGGGCAGGTCCCATGTCATGGTTCACAGGGGCCTATGATTTGCAGTATGCCACTATTTTGTGCTACTTTACAGTGGCAGCAGCAGTGGGTCTACCTTTTTCTGGAATGCTTTCTATTCCATCAATAAATTATGGCACTAGGACCAGCAGGAGATGGAAAATGAGCCCATTTTGAGGTATGGTGGCATAGGATCTGGTTTGGGCGAGGAGCCCCATGGAGTGACATCACAAGGGAGGAGAAAGTGGCGCCGACCAGGCAAAATATGCTGGTACAGTACGTCTATGTGCTGCTATAAATAGTTGAAGATGGACACAGTGAACCAGACTATGTCAAAGGTGTCTGGGAAATAATGATTAAAGTGGCAACTTCTTGTTACATAGCCAGAAGTGAGTGCTAACGGTGTAAAGAACTTTCTGAATAGTTTAAGTGACACAGTCTGCCTTTTATTTCTAAACCATAAGACATACCGAAAAGGATCCTCACCAAGTACAGACTCCGTGACCAGTCTAGCCACAAAAAAAGGCTTTGTAAAGAAGATAGATTCTGTGGCACACTATGTGACTGGTGAAAATGTATCTTTCACTGTGATCATTTTAGATATATGACATATATGAGATATATGTAGGGAGGAAAAAAACATATTCCAAATTGTATTTTTTATTCTGTTATTATTATTTGTTTTAGCCTTATTGCATCTTACATAACAATACAATACAATAAAGTAATTAAATTAATTAAATTGAATTGAATTGAATTGAATTGAATTGAATAAAATTAAAAATTTAGTTAAAGGTGCCATAGAATGAAAAACTGAATTTACCTTGGCATGGTTGAATAATAACAGTTCAGTACATGTACA
>JAUMHG010000051.1:9147550-9159284 GCA_032359395.1 Enteromius anoplus | reverse complement strand
TTCTGGGCATTTTTTCCCCTTACCTAAGCTACATAACTTCTATGTACATATCAGAGAACAATTTAAAATATTCTCTCAAATCATTCTATGGCACCTTTAAATTAAATTAATTCAATTCAATTAAAATTTTGCTCAAGAAACATTTCTTAATGTTCTGCCTAATATTTTTGTGGGTAAGGATTTTTTTGATAAATGGAAATTCTTTGATGAATAAAGATCTTGACAGTTTAACAGTTATGATAATTTAATGTGTCTGAAGAAAGGTGTCAATGTTCTAACTTTTATTAGTGTATATAAAAAATATATTAAAATAATCAAATAAAACAAAAGCATTTCTTAAATATTCTTAAATAGTGTCATTCCGTGTAACGTCAACCAGAGGTCCTGTTATTTATTTATTTTTTTTATTGATTATTTGGCAATATTTCATGTTAAACAATCATACCAGTACTTAATATTGAATCGAGGCACATGGAAATGAGTAATAGGACGTAGATGGGAGGCTACTGCTAGGTTATAAAATGGCAGGAAAATAACAAAGACAGATAAATTGGAGAGAACACCGCTTTATAATGATTTCAGAGAGAAATAAGGTGTAGGGCGTATAAGAGGTCTTCTAAAGACTCCTGCTTGTGAGCTGTCTGCTAGGCCCCAGCATTAAACATCTTCTGTCATCTAATTTCCTGGCTCCCCTGTGTGTACAATCCAGCATGGGTGTTCCACAGACAACACCATTAATATTTCAGCTCGGAAAGCAAAAGGCTTAAACAGCCAGAACCTGTACATCCTGATAACACTTTGTACCTGGAGCTCTGTCAGCATATTTATCTTAGTGCCCCACAATTGCTCTTTTCCTCTTCCTCGTCTTCTAACTCAAAACACAATAATGTTTTGTAAGAGTGTTCAGCCCTGATTCCAATCTCCTGAACTTGCTTTCTCTGATTGGGAGTGGAGGCGGAAATAATGCACCAAAACTGATGACAGCACGCTGAATATGTTTGTGGTCTATCAGACAGTGAAATAAGATTGCTTAGTGTGCCTCTGTTGTTCTTATCTACCCTGCCGTGCCTGATACACTCATCTGTGGAGGCCATAAAAAAGGTGCATTGCTCACAAGAAACGGTCAATTAATTCAAAATGTCTCGGAGACTCACATCAAGGATGTGTGTTATCTGATTGTTTCGAAAGTAGCGGCGCCAACAATGTTGCCATTACCCGATCCCGAAGAGCTGCCCGAGCGTTTGACGCCTCCAAGCTGATAGAGAGTGTCCTTGGTCTGGGAGGCCTCTTGACCCACTTCAACTACCTGGACATGCTGCAAGGGGGCGCTCCACTTCAGGGTGTACTTGGGACCTACTGGAACCAGACTGCTGATGTCAGGGGGGCCCCTGGTGGCGAAAAGAGAACCAACATGTAAAAATGTTTGTGCATAAACATAAAAAAAACAAACAAAAAAAAAAAAAAACCTAACAGATAAAAGGAAAAGGGATTTAATTTTAAACAAATCTGAATCATAAGCTGCCAGTAAAATTCACAAATAATTAAAAATAAAATGATGCACTGAATAAAACTGACTAAAATAGCATTTTTTAAATTAAAGTTAAATTAAAGGATATTTATCTTCACTAAAGAACTTCTGAACTTCACAGTTTGCAATGTTGCTGTTACGAAGCACTTATTTTCTCATGCTTTTGGTATAATAATTCAAAATGAATTATTGGGATAAAATCTGAGCTTTAAGGATATTTAACTATTATTTTAAAAATCCCTGCTTATTTTTTTTCTGTTGGCACCTATTCACTAATAATGCAAATAACGCACTGCTACATTTCCCCAGTTCCATTCTAATTCTTTTTTAACAAATCAGCTGGTACATTGAAAGGCTGGACCTCCAGCTAGTTTCAGGGTTTCTTATTATCCTTTTATTCTTGTAATGTGGAATCAACTCTGAGATCAACTCTTAAAGATCTTCTAAATGGCATGTCGAGTCACGCTTTAGTAGAACAGAGACATTGCGTGCTGCAGTAGTAGGACTAGCTCAAAAGCTTTGAGATTCAGTATCAGCGTGGGCTTTTTCACTTAGCTGTTTACCTTTTGCACTGCTGAGATGTGATCAATGGTGCTGTCATAGATAATCTATTTGAGTGGAACAGAGGAGCGCCTTTATGCCTGTGATCTATGGGGATAACTCGTGTTGCTGTAGCTAAACACCCTGCTATTTGTTCCCAGATAATGAAGGCCCATTTGACTCTTCCCAGTTCTGTCCTGTGCCTTAGCCATTAGCCACTAACCCCTTCACACTGACTGCGGCATATTGAGGAACTTCACTGTAATGCTTCAGTAGACTCAGGAGTACATATTTAGATCGGCTGATGAGCCTCGGTCCGTCAGCGTGGCCTTAGAGGCGTCGGAGGGACAAAGAGAAAGTCAATTGACCTTGTCCTGGACACATACTTGACATTGATGTTGGCACAGATGAGCATGTCACCGAAGAGAAAGACTTTTCGCTCCTTAGACTTGAGGACCTGTCCTCGGTCGCCGTACACAGTCTCAATCAGCGTCTCGCAAAGGATCAAAGAGCTCTGCTCGGAGTTCAGCAGCTGAAGAAAAGACAGGGGACACAATGATTACACATAAGTCTTACAAAATAGAGGCGACCAATTACATGGCTACACACTTACTTAGAGGCCACAGCATGGCATAGAAGACACTTGAAGGTTTACAGAGAGGCAGCGCAGAAGATTGAAAACACAGCAGTAGCAGAAAAGGTAGAGAAGAATATAGCCCAATCTTAAAGATACTTATTTCAAATAGGACGGAGAAGAACAGACTCTCATCTACAAACTATATAAATTTGGATGTGCACTAGAAAAAAGCTGATTAGTTATGTTTTTTCACTAGGGTTTTATATACCATAAACCTGTACTTTCAATGCTTCAATCATCTGCATCAACAAATTTTGAGTATACCACCACACTAAAAATGACAGAGGAAACATTCATTATTATCATATTTTAGCAAAGGTTGAAGAATCTTAATTATATTCTGAGAAAGTCCTTTTCTTTAGAGAATAATGCTTGAAATGTGTTTCTAGGTCAATGTGACTCTGAAAATCACAAAAATTAATACTTTTTATAAAATCTTTTTCTTTTTAATAAAAATTCACCCAAAAATGTAATTCTTTCATTTTTTTTATAATCCTACGCAGTTCCAAACCTGTATGACTTGTGCACTCAAACAATTTTCTTCATACAATTAAAGTCAAAGGGTTTAGTTACAAACAACATTTTTATTTTTATTTTTTTATGCACCGAACAACGTCATAGAGATTTGGTGATGTGGTTGTGTAAATAATGATTTACACAATTTGCACCATTAACATCATCAAGCAGAAGTGCAAAAAGAAAGGTTCCCGGAACACCCCAATCTCTCAACAGACAGACCCACTTTAACACACAGTTAATTTATGCACTATATAGCCATGCACTATATTGTGTTAGGAGACAAACCAGAGTTCATCCTCATTACATCAGCAATAACCCCCAAGCAGCATCACAGCAGCAAAACCCAATGTCCAGCAGCTCAAATAAATATTGCGTGCTGGTGTTTGATCAGTCAGGAGAGTAGTTTTATAAATAATGCATCTCCTTCTGCAGCCCGCATCACACAAAATGAGTCGCCGGATCCAGAGGGAATTGGCAACACTGCTTGGCCTTTGTTGAAATGCATTGAAAAATTAGACCTTCAGTCAGTCAGAAGGCATGCTCCAGGCGCTGTGTTTTTATAGTAAGAGCGCCACCCGAAGGCTGAAAAGGCAAACGAAATGTTGCAGGGGGGAAGATATCCTTTTTAGAGACTTGAGAGTGTGACTGAAATGGTTTTTAATGTGTGTGTGTGTGATACACAGAGAGAGAGTGAAAGAAAGAAAGAGAGAGAGAGAGAAAGAGTGCAAACGACAGAGGTGTATGTGATATGCTTGCTGAGGAGCGACAGGGAGACGCTACAGTCCTAGCCTGTGCAGCATACTATATCTTCCGGCCTACTAACTCAGATAGTCTGAGACAGACAATGAATATTTCATTGCGTGTATATGGGGTAATAGAACTGACTGTTTCACATTGGAATGCAGCTGAAAACCCTGAAACAAAAGGTAAGGTTGAAGCCACTGCAGTGTGTAGTACACAACACACATTCTCACTACACCAACAGTAAGAGTGCTGTGCATTAGGGATGCACCATCATGATTTTTCATGGCAGATTTTAATCCAGTTTTTTTTTTTTTTTTTACAAGCAAACTGACTGCAAACTGATTTCTATCCCCATTTCCGATTTTGTTTTTCTTAAAGCAAGAAACAAAAAAAGATGGAAAGTATACACCAACAAGATGTTTATTTGACATTTAACTGAACAAACTGTCTTTTAGTTATTGAAAACATTAACTTTAGCATGTCTGAAATGAATGGAAGCAACTGTGCAGTAAGTACATTCAATTAAAACATAGATTACATCAGCATTTAGCTTTTGTTTTTAAATTGGGTTGAAACTACAAAAAACTCTTCTTAAATCAAACATGAACTGTAATCTTGTGAAGTTAATGGCAACAACTGTCGTGAAACAACGAAAGTAAAACAGAAGTTGAAGAATTTGAGAAATTAACACTGCAAGCTATTTGTGCAATGATTTGTTCTGAAAAATGTAATGTGTCTAAACTTTTCTTAAAGCCTTGTTTACGTGATTTTAAGTCGGCTGACTAGACCAGTTATTTGGCAGGCTAGATATTTGTTTGCTGTCTGCAACGCATCAGCAAGTCTTGTCGATGCGTTGTTGAGCACATGAAACACTGATTTACCTCCGATCACAGCCCACATACCTGGCAATAAAGCTCGTTCTGATTCTGATTCTGAACCTGTCAGCGAGCTCACTCTCTAAATATCACACCTGCATAAAGAAGGCAAGTCAAAAAGTTCAGAAAGCCATACAAAAAAATTATATATCTATATATATAGATATAACAGCAAAACAGCTCCTATGTCATCACAAATAGTTTGGGAGGGTTTTAACATAAGCTGGGGCTTGTTCCATAAAACAAGTTTACCTAATAAGCCAGGCTTGTTTTAATTAGTCTGACTTATTTTGTATCAAATCTACTGACAATAAACCTGACTTACCAAAATAAGCCTGGCATGTACTCTAATCTTGTTTTATGGAACAGGCAAAAGAAAAATTCTTCTGTACATATAGGTAATTCCAACATTTAATATCATATTGATAAAATGACAAGTTGCAACTGTGTTAAAAAAAGAAAACACTTAACTCTTAATTCATGTTAGCAAAGACTAGTAAAGATTAATAACTTCTGTTGCAATTGTAGCTTGAATATTTTTTATCGAATTTTTGCAACTAAATTTCAATATTATGGTAATACTGTATATTGTGATTTGAAATTAATCGCAGCGTGAAAATTTGATAGCGAAATATCCATATTTACCAAATAAACAGCCTGCCAAGTATCTGGCCATTACAGCTGACCCTGAAAATAACCGACCCATCTCCTGTTATACCTGGCCTGCATTTTTTAATAGAATCATCAGCGAGCAATGATGGTCCATTAATGCGCTACAGCAGCACCTGCGTCCATGGCAGGGATGTTTCTCTTCCATTACCATGCTTATATCACAGGCTAGCTGCTGCAAATGCAAACAAATGCATTTCTGAATAAAAAGAATTAGAGAGTAAATGAGACACTTAATTGGAAAGTTGCTTTCAGTATCTTTTGTTTTTACTTTCTCCTCTGTTTTGCTCTGTGTCTTGCCTTCCTCCACTGCAGTCATTTTTCTTTTTCTCTGTTTTTCTTTCTTTCTCTCACTCTGTCTCCCTCACACTGTAGTCTGCAAGTTTCTCCTTCTGATGTTGGATTTTTTTTCTTTCGCTCTGTTGCAGAGCTACCTGCATAAGCAGCATTTTAACCCTCTGGGGTACGAGGTGATTTTGGGGCCCTTGAGATGTTTGGACAAGCTCTGATATTTGTGCTTTTTTCAGCTACTTAGAACATATTATTGAACAACCTGTATTTTTCTTGTAATCAGCACAAACTGCTCTACAATAATATGTGACCACAATGAATTTACATGTTTGCATTTTTCAGGAAAAAAATATGCGTGGTTAGTAAATTTTGTGAAAATAAAAGTAGCTGAAATAGGGCCATGAAACTCTGAATATAATACTGAATACTGAATACTGAATACTAAAAAAAAATACTGAATACTAATGCACAATACTAAGAGTAACCAGTCTATTAGGCTAGAATATTTACTTCACAATGATGTGAAAACAATATAGTGTTTTAAATTTTAAAAGATGTTTTGTGGCTGAAAGCCTGTATGCGGAGGCGTGTGAATGGCCATTAATATTCATTGATTCCCAAATTAAGAGACAAAGACCCCTCTCCTAATGGGCCATTAAGTCAAGTAACAATGAATGTGATGGGATTTTTTTAAATTATTTGTATTTTATTTAAAGCACAGTATAATTTAATGAATGAAGGTCAAAGACCAATATTGAGCAATATTGATCTAACTACAGAGATGTGAACAGACTTTGAGCCAATCCTGAAAACAGATTCTGTTCAACAAGTGAAACCAATACATAATACCTGATATTTAAGTGTTTGCTGCTGCTTTTCAAGAAAAATAAAAGCTTGTTTTACCAGAGAATATTAGTTTAGGCAAACATCAGCGCTCCTGGAGGTCATCAGTGTGAACATGTTCAGTTTGAGGAGACAGGACTCTGTGCTGCTAGTGTCTAATCACTAAAAAACAAACAACAAAACATCTGTGAGCATGCTTATATCAGTATATTTAGGGTATATATTTATATAAAGTGATTTTGTAGTCATAGACCAGCGCACGCTTTGTGTTATCTAAAAAGAGGATTTTACAGTATATCCAAGATTTTATTATCATTGTTTAGGACATTAAACATCTGTAGATATAGATACAGTATCAGCCACAATATGTAAACTAAAGCAAAAAAATAAAGAAACATTACTTACTCGTTACAACGATCTGCTCCGTGGGTCAGCTTGCACGATGCATCTGTTATTCCTTTCATGATATCTTACTGAATCGAGCCACGCATCAAATCTTTGTCTGAAGTAAAGCAAACCTTATTTCTCACATTGCGTCTTCTTCAGAAACGAAACGCAGCCGAAGTGAACTTGGAGAAATGTTTTCAAGCAGAGCGCGCGCTGCTGTTGTGGGCGTGTACATGTCGCGCGACTCGCACATGGATGATTGTAATAACAATAGCGCATGAAGCTCGGGGGCGCAGTCGAATGAACTATAATGAGCTCAAACAAAGAAAACTAACATGGTGTTGTTTTCATACTGATAACTTTATCACAGAATATTTGTTTTCGACAGCGCTAACTTCATTTTAGAGAAGAAATATACAGCTTTCTGTAGATATAACTCTCATGTCTGTGAGTCACGTTTTCTCTGAGTTTTAGTTCATTTTATTGACGTGTTGTAATTTGAACATCACGGAGACATAGACACCAGAGAACGCACCCTGTTCATTGTCTTTATTTATCAAAAGCAGAATGTTTTGTTGATATTGTGAGTGTATACAAAAAAATAGACCCTTTCAAAAAAAAAAAGTTTGTTTGCACGCATTAAACCCTACCTCTTCTTGCTGATTGGTTGGCCGAAGTTTGTTTTTGCTTTGGTACACATCCTGTACCCATAGTGTTTGCAAGATTGCATAGAGCACCTTTAAATATGTAACACTTTGATCCTGTGAGGCACAATATTTCATTCCTTTCAACAGTTTATTAGCCCCATCAATAAATATGAGCAAAATAAATCTAATTTTTATCTATTTCATTAAAATTATTTCACAAAAATCATTTAATTAAAGTAAGATAACAAATATTATGTGGAAATCTTACTATGAAATATCTCATATAAGCATTGGCTAATATTATTGCTTCCTTTTTATTCAACACTTTTTGCTGCCCCCATCAGCCAACATTTTGCCTTAACTAATGAATTAACTAATGATAACATCAATAAAGACTCAAAATACTTAATTTGGGACATGCAGTAGTCCAGACTAAAACGTTACATTTGCAAATTAATAGCCTAGTAAGCATAAATATTTAAGCATTTGGCAATGTGGTAAACGCCATAGCGAATACAAAAATCTGAACGATTGTGCTAAATCGACGGCTTATGTCGAGGTTGTGACTGAAAAAACTGCCCTGTTGTTCTACATCATTAATCATGTCACGTTCTGACATTCTGATGGACAGAAACGTGCCTGCAGGCTGTTGTGGCTAGACATAAGTGGGAATTTGTGAACTTTCTTGAGGTGATTTCATGAAACCATAAGGTGAAGTGAATGCTAAATAAAATATTTATGATGAATAATATACAGAGGAGCTACTGTAGTACCAACATTTTAACTGAACGCCCTCTCTCTCTCTCCTTCCCTCTCTCACACACACGGGGTTAACAGCAGAAGTCACACATGTTAGGAGGTTCAGATGATTCCAAGGGCCCTAATATGAAACTCCACAAACCTCAGGGAATGTGATCTCTACCCTGGGGGGCAAAATGCTGATCAGCGGGCTCAGAAATAATAGGATTGCCCCTGTTCAGAATTATTTGTGGTAATGCAGTTAATTAGCCACATAACAACTAAAATGTTTTTGAAAAGTCTCTATACAGGTATGCATTTTATATAAACTTACAAATTAACAAGTTTTAACAACAATAAAGACTCAAAATACTTGAACTAGGGCATGTTGTAGTCCATAGTAAAATGATACAATTGCAAATAAATAGCCTATTAAGTATAAATATTTAAGTATTTGGCACTGTGATAAATGCCACACCCAATACAAAACTCAACATCGATGGCTTGTGTCGAGGTCATGACTGAAAAAAAAGAGAAAAGAAAAGAAAACTGCACTACATCATTATTTAAGATAATGCAGTTAATTGGCCATTAGCAAAAATCCCACAATAAAATAATAAATTACACTAAATAAACAATAAATTAAAGACAGAATTTTTATTTTGGGGTAAACTTACCCCAAACCGCAGCTGTAGCTGAAAAGCTGTGTGTGAACATGATGACCCTCGAGACAAGCTGACAAATATTGCAAAAATGGCCGAACGAAAGCGTGAAGTGGTTTTGTGATTAGGAATTACACTGTAGTGATTACACCAAGGCAAAAGCATCCTGCTGTCACCGCGGACTAACTGTGCGCATGCTCGTGTTTTTCTCACCTTGCTGAGAGAGCGGTCACTGACACAGCGAGCCAGCTGCTGTGTCTCTGTGATCTGATCAGCCACCCTTTTCTGCTCATTGAGTTTCTCAGCTAGGGTCTCCAATTCAGTCAGAGCCAATTGCAAGGGCAGCCTGTCCACATGGCCAGTGGGAGTGTTCTTCAGCATGTCCTAAAGACAGACAGAGAGAGAGAATGAGTCAAACAGCAAAGAAAATGAAAGAGTAAAAGAGACTCACTTGAGGAAGCTAAATGGAAGAGAGCAATGACTGCACCTCTACCGGACAGACAACTCTTTAGCCATTGTGATGTACTGTAGCCCTATTAGCATTCATTTAAAGCTGCTGGTATACCTTTACTCCCACACAAAAGCAAGAAAAGAGGGTCAGAATAACCGTATCATCTCACGTTCAGGAGAGAAGCATGTTTGAAGCCCTCTGGGAGTCATAACCACAGGACTGTGTGTAGCCAGTTTATTTTGATTGTTATATTTTGTTTTATTTATTGGACAAAACAGTTATTTTTATTTTATTTTATTTTTTTGCATGTTAACTTCACCAAAACTTGTAATTAGTTTTATTTTCTATGATTACTATTGCTGGTTAGTTTTTGTTATAGTTCCAGTCAGGAGTTCCTACCGATTGTTGTAGGTGGGGCCTTAATTAGTGGCACACCTCAGGAAGAGGTGTCACTTCTCCTGTGGGCATTCGCGCGCAGTCTGGCTGTGAATGCATGTGAGAAGCAGAGGAGAGTGAGTAGGCCTTTTGCTGCTGTACTAATTTTGCCTCATGCTACTATTCTTTGAAGGTATGTTTGTGCATTCAGAGGTTGAATAATTTGTATTATGTGTGAATTCATCAGTCTGTAACCGTTTCAGTTATAATATGTTAAGATTTTATTATCAGTTACCATGTGGTGCAGTTTTACTCCAAGACACATGTTTATTTCACATGATATATATATACATATATTCTTACTTAAATTTCATGATGGAATGTTGCAGGGATGTTGAGTGCTTATTTCATTATTATGTGTTGCGTTGACTACATATGCAGTGTATGTCACTTCTCCTGTGGGCATTCGCGCAGTCTGGCTGTGAATGCATGTGAGAAGCAGAGGAGAGTGAGTAGGCCTTTTGCTGCTGTACTAATTTTGCCTCATGCTACTATTCTTTGAAGGAATAAATTCCATTTTCATCCCATCCACGTGTGGTCGTGCTTCTGTCCCGAGGATACCGCTTGATATCTGCTACATGTGCACTGAAACAACAATCATTCACAAACTCCCTCTGAAAACCAGCGGAGAGCATGCATTTTGCGCATTTGTCAAAAAAATATTTAACCTTAACTGTCATATTAGCAGTCAGTAATTAAATTGAACTAGAAGTAATTTTCTTAGCAATCTAAACATACCGAAAAATTAGCTGTTTTCATTATATTTAACGCAATTTGTTGTTGCAGTTGTTTAGCTTGAAGCATATATATCAAGAATTCAGATTGGTATTCAATATAAAATTGTGGCAAGTTTGATGTCGCCGTTGACAAATGTAATTTGTTCATGTGCACATATATGGCACATATTTTGAACCATTATATGCAAAAGAACAGCTTAGACATTGTGTCCAACGCATCTTTTTTATTTTTCGAATAAGATGCATCTGTTTGTGGTTGATTCAGGCCACTAATAAGGAGGAAGCAGATTAAGGTCTGTCATCAGATCTTGTTCTGTTTAATGTGTGATTAAACACTCTCTACTCTCAAGTCAGAGCATTGGAAAAAAAACCTTATTCACATTCATAACTTATCTATCAAAATTCAAGGGTAATCGATGCCTACTGAGGTATGAAATTAAGTGCCACAGCACTCCTCCTGCATGGGAAAGTTCAGTGGTAAATTCCTCGCTAGTTCCTTGTCCATAAAAATGAATAGAAGCGAGGGAAGATATGAGAGAGAGAGCAAGGCAGTGGTCCAAACTGTTTGACAATGTAAATCTGGTGACATTTCACTGTCACCTGAGACCCACTGCATGAAGAGGTCAACGTGATATTTCTCAAGCAGATCTTGATAATGCTCTGACATTCTGGTATGTTACTTGTTTGTGTGACAGAAAGGACATTTGACGTGTTTATTTAAATAAATAGTTACTCTAAAATTAAAATATAATTTACTTGCCCTCATGTCTTTTCAAACCCCTGTAACTGTTTGGGCACAAAATGTGAAATGTAGAACAATGTACCAACCATTCAGACTGTATGTTTTTTAATTGAGATTTTGATTTCACTTAGGCTTTCCATTGATGTAGGGCTGGGCTATTTAGTTGGAATATATGGAATATGGTAACAAGCATATTCTTCAAAAAACATCTCATTTAGTGAAGTTTTTGCAAATAAACTATTTCGAGTAGGAGCGCGGTTGATTAATCACAGCTGGCACCTCATCATCT
>JAUMHG010000051.1:9126843-9146154 GCA_032359395.1 Enteromius anoplus | reverse complement strand
ATAAAAATCAAAACAGGAGATACTTTTAAAGTCATTGCAAAATATTGCCTATTATTTTCCACAAAAGATAAAAGTTTTGAATGACATAAGGGAGATTAAATGGTAACAGAATTTTTGTTTTTAAAGAACTGCAGTAGTATGTAAAAAAGCATACTCCGTAATTGGATTTTTTTGCAGTCCAACAGGAAAAAAAGACAAGACAGAAGTCAATAATCCATAGAGCAGCACAGCAGTAAACAGAGGTGACTTAGGGTGTTTCTTGAAAAGGATATTGACAGCAAACATCAGCTCTTACCTTGAGAAACTCCAGAAATGCTGGTTTAGACACGCAGGCTTTCTTAATGAGGGCCATGGCATTGGTGAAATTATTGACGTAATCACTATATACGTCCAGCACCATGGATTTGGAGAACTAAGAGAAATGCAGAGAGAAGATGTTTAGACAAACAAATGTTTAGAGAAATCACATTTAATTTGGTTTTCTGTTCATTTTCTTCTTTATGTAAAGCATCTCTCACCCTGAACAGCTTCTACTGCTCTGAGACAGCTCTTGAATTTTGCTGTCGTGGTGGGCAGGCCACTCTTAAGGTGATTACAGGGCAACGGAATGGAAGTAAACAGTAATTTTAGTGTGGTATTTATGCAACGCAGCACCACTTTTCGCCATCCTAGGGACCTAAACATCTTTGACAGTCCATTACTGCCGGGTGTTTTAGAGCAGGCAAAATGGCAGCCATCCATTCGCTCTGCTGTGATTGAAGCTGAACAGACCTGCTGACAGCAGCAGTGCTCGCAGGACTCAGAGAGGACATTAACGAGCCACAAATAGACGTTAACCCCTGTCAAACTGTACCTCCCCTTTGGGGATGCCAAGTACGGCAGGAAATGATACACACGGGTAAAGATGTTATTATCAACAAACACACATACAGGGCAAATTACGAAGCAGTTGCAGCACCTTGCAGTGAGGAATACGTCATTGCAAAAACTAGTAGGATTGCGCTATGAATGGCTGTCAAACAATTCACAATTCATTTTATGTTTTAGCAAATCATTTTTATGCAATTATACAATCTAATTCCAATTTTATTTGTACAGCGCTTTTTACGATACACAAGCAGCTTTGCAGAAAATCACAATGTTAACAATGTTATATGTGAGATGGGTGATAAAATACAGTAGTGTACAGGCAGATTTGACACATTGTTTATATCTCAGCATGTATATACTTGAATATTCAATTATTTTATTCAGGAGAGGTTTGTGCACATTTTCTATTAATCATGGCAAATTGATTAATCAAATAATGATCCAAAAGTGGGGATTAGACCAGCATAACCAGTGTAGATGAGCATAATTTCAGCATTTTAAACTGCCAATTTCGTTATTTTAGAGCATTTTCATAATCAATGAGGTGCTAAAACAACACAGACAAGGCATGCAAATAATTTATGCTGTGTTCGTCTGCAGTCGCACAGTGTGTACAAATGCACTCAATTACAGAAAAATTGTGCAAACTGATGCAATATGATGTGTTATGTGGTTTGTTTGCGTTTTCTGCTCTCCAATGCACAGCAGTGCAACTTCAGCTTTAAGTGTTCTCTCTATGGTACTTCTTTGTGCTCCAGGGACTTTGTAAAGACCAGTAGTGCTATGCAATAAAAGCAGGTCAGACAGGCCAAACGCTGTCTTTTAACGGAAGAATAATGAGAGCCGCTTATGGATGCTGCCTGTAAGGAGGGTCACAACAGAAACCTCATTCATTAGTCCATTAGACGCCCTGCAACTCAGTGGTGCCAACAAGCTAGCTTTGGTAAAAGACAGCCATCCTCACTCATAGTAATTGGCTTTGCTTTCAAAGTAAACTAGAGCAGAACACTATTAGTACCTGAAACAGCTTGCCAACAGAGAAGCATGACAACACACAACGCTCAGTGTTCTGTAGTGTAGTGTAGAGGTCAGTTATTTTCAACTCTTTTCCTACTCACTGAAGCTACAAACAGGTCCCCAATCTTTTCAGAAGAGTCCCATTCGGCCACCCGAGATGCCAGGGCAATCTGGAACATGGAGTGGCACTGCATGATCTCCCGCAGACGGAAAAAAATGGGCCGGATTTTCCTTACACTGAGGATCCGAGGCTCAGCCTCCATCAGCGGTCGCTGGTATTCCTAAAAGACCATGGGAAACGTGGACATTTCTTATGCATGCAATTACTGATTTTTTTATATTTATACATAAGGAATCATTTATTTACAGATCCAACTTGCCTCACCTTGACATAAAAGTGAGATTTAAAATGTGCTGAATTAATCTTAACAGCAAGGTGAAAAATAGTTCACTATGCATTATCCATTTCATTCATTTGAATGCAAGATTCCAAATGTGCAATCTGCATATATGAATACATTTTGGAATACAACTCATGTAATAGAACACATTGAGATGAACACAAATGCATATCAACTTTTCCCCTCAAGGTTTTGCAGTTCAGTTAGTCTTTATTATATTGTATGTTGTTTCAAGCTATTGTAATGTTTTTATTTTAATGTTTTAATATGTATCTTTATAAAAAATGTTCTTTTGTAATAGATTTTAAAATGGAATTTATTCCTGTGATGGCAAAGCTGAATTTTCATCATCCTTATTTCAGCCTTCAGTGTCAGTGTCATCTCTCAGAAAACATGTCATATTATTGGCAATTTATTAAATTGCTAAAAACTAAAAAAAATTTAAAATTGTTTTGGAAACCGTAACCGTTTTTTTTTTTTGTTTGTTTTTTTTTATTCTTTGATGGATAAAAGTTCAAAAGAAGTTCAATATTTATTAGAAACAGATTTTTTTTTTATCTGATTCCCTATTTTTGAAAGATAATGTATAATGATTTTAAGAAAACTGACAATTAGAATGGTTTGTAATACAATTATCAGAATTTGAGCTTATTATGATAAGATGATTTCTGAAGGATCATATGACATGAAAGACTGGAGTAATGGCTGCTGAAAATGTATCTTTTCTATCATAAAACAGTTCTTTTAAGTTTAAACATTTCACAAAATTAAAAAAAAAAACCTCCTTAAGTCTTGTATAACCTAAAAATACCAAACGGAAATGTAAAGTTAAACCCATATGACTTTTTCTTCTTTCATTAAACACAAAATTAATATTTTTGTATATTTTTTTTATACAATAGACCAGGGCTGGGCAACTTCAGGAAGGCTAGTGTCCTGCAGAGTTTAGCTCCAACTCTAATCAGACACACCTGAAGAAGCATATCAATGTCTTTAAGATCACTACAAAGTTACAGGCAGGTGTGTTTGAGTAGGATTGGTGCTAAACTCTGCAGGACACCGGGTCTCCAGGACCGAAGTTGCCCACCCCTGCAATAGACCTTTATCTCACTTCTTATACCCGGTAAGTGAAGCAGTGTATGGTCACTTCTGGTCCTGTCGCAACACAGTCAAAACTAATGGGAGAATCCTCTCTTTCTTTCACCGGCGTACATGGCTGCTTTTATTCTAAACAACGACACGCAGCCTCAGTTTTCATGATTTCCTAATACAACATGGATGAGATACATGGGATGAATTACAGTCCTTCAAGCATTCACAAGGAGTAACCTTATGCATTTCGATACAGCAAGGATGTTCAGGCCTACGTCTCATATCACCTCCTGAAATGTTCCTATTAAGAAATTTCCCTTCCAAATGTGCAATCTTAATAAATAAAACTGTTAAGATCCAAAATGACATAAAAAATAAATAAAGTATCACATAGGTGAGTAAAGAATAACAACATTTGGGTGAACAACTCCTTTAACTTCATTTGCTAACGTTAATTCTATGACATTGGTCTTGACATTCCCTACAATGCTGTAGAATTCAAACTGTGCTCATTTAAACATTTGTTTAGGCTTGATTAACTGAAATTGCAAAACAAGCTAGTGATGTTCATAGATAAACTACAAGACCTAATCTTTAAAAGCAAAGACACTTTGCTAGTTAGGCTGTGGACATAATAGATTTTTCATGGCTGCTTTCTTTCCTGCCCTGTAGTCTCCAGCACTAATGAATTATCGACAAAGAGAAAATAAGACAAAGGATGAGGCAATGGGACTATATCTTTTTCTAAAGATGCGTCTGCCCACAACGGCACTGCTAAACTTAATTACGCTGACCCCCACTCGCCTGCTTTGGGGCCACTTTACCTGATCTAAACACCGTAGACCATGTCTAGCACACCATAAAGAGAGCAGGAATTGTAAAGTATACCCGGCAGAGCTTTGATTTGACAACAAAGCTTGGAAAAATATCCTGAATGACTAGATTTCATAGAGCGTAAAGCTGTCATTGATCTGTGATTCAATTTTAGACGGTGTCTGTGCCTTCAAAGGAGTGTGATAACAAATGCTTTTCTCTCCACCACTAGCTGAGATCAGAATTATGTGCAATGAAACTCCATACTATGAAACCCACCAGACCTGCATGCTTCCATTTAAAGGAATGTGAATGTGAATTAGATGTATTAAAGCAAAGTGATAGCGTTATCTTTTGTTTTGAGGCTTTAATAGCTGGGCTTTTTACATTAGGAAGCGTCTTGACAATTATTTAGAACCCTTCCAATGACTTTTGTTGCTTGGTCATTGAGAGTGACATTTAATGTTTACATATAACAAACATTCTAAGAAACATTCAAGGTGGCAATAATATTTGACTTTAGAATTTTAGCTAGGTTTTTGACTTGTGTCAAAGCACTGAGTTGCAGTTTGAAAAAGATGCTTAGGATTTACCCAAGCCTTAAAAACTTTTCGTATTTGCAAATTCACCTTACTGAATCCTATCAAAAAGCTTTGTATCTTACCTGTAGAATCCGTTTAAGAGAGTCCAGGTAACTCCTCTCACTCTGCACAATGGAGCCCAAAATATGTCGTCGGACAATCTGTGGTCAAGACGAAAGACCTTTTTTACATCATAAAACACAGCTGAATAAAATTATTTCTCTGAACAGTAGTGAATATCTATTGTAAATGAAAGTATGTATTTTATTCAAATATTTATTAGAGATGTTTTTATTATTACATTTAAATGATATGATTTATATTAACAGATGCATTAGATCTAGAGATAAAATAGATGATCAATGTATATTATTATGTACAATATATACCATTCACATTTAGTAAAACAAAATTTTAAAATATAATCTCAATATTTCCTGTGATATTCAATAAGGTCAGGCACAAAAATAACTATGTCCAGCACACATTTTTCACTGTGCATCTTAAGGAAATCCTGACGAAACATTTTTATACCCGAAAGATGGTTTGCGCTGGTGAAAGCTGTTGGTAAATCTGGCTCATAGTATGAATTTAAAAAAAATTGGGATGCAAATATGTGTATATTTTGGAATGTCAGTAAATACATATACACGCACATGCAGACTGCTAAGCCCATCTGGCATTGGTCCCAATTGTGCAGGTGGGTGTTTCGCCTCTGATAGCATCACATCCAGATACCCTGTATCATCCTCAGTGTCATCTGTGAGGATGCACAAAAACACATTCAAACATACCATATATTCCTGCAACGCTAAGAATATACTACTATATTATTACAACTCAGAAGACACTCTCAAAAAAAAAAGCACATTCACACTCAGTACAGAACAAGCTGTTCAAAGCCACATCCAAACAATCTTTCAATCCACATGGCTACAAAAGAAACCCATGCGACAAACAATTTTACACCTTTTCCCAAAGGCTTAAAATCGTCAGACAAGTATTTGCAGCATCTCAAAATAATAAAAGACTATCCAAATCAAAATGTTTAGCACTATACGCAGTGTGGTACCTCATTTAGAGAGCAGTTTCAATAGGCAACGTGCCCGTCTCCATTCCAAATAGTAATCTTACCCCATTGTGCAGTAGGGCATTATGGGGACCAATCCCAGCCAGTCTGCCAAATGCCATCATCAGCTCTTCTCCCTACCTTTTATTTTTAAGACCCAGTCTGATTTATAATGCCTTTTAGCTTCCCAATTTTTCACATCATCTTTCAGCCTCCAACCTCCAAGAGTCAATTATCTTCTTAAAAGCAAAATACAAGAAAGCACTGAGAGGTATTGGACTCCCTCAGCCTTTTTTTTTTTTTTTTTTGTCTGACTCGTGACAGTCAGATCGTCAGCCATCTATAAAGAGGTCCAGCTTAATTTAATGAACAGCCCTGTTCATCTGAGGGAAAAAAGCATTAGAAATGTATAATGGCTTCTTTCCTAAATGGGATTCTTTTTTATCAAAGAAAAAGAGTGAGGATGGGTCCTCGAAAGAAAAAGAATTCTCAAATGAAATCATTCTTACATTACCTGAGTGGTCCTTTTTATGTAGGAATGAAACTCTCCTCATCACAGCGATTTTGGTCTTCTCCAGGCCATCTTTCGTTCCACTACGTGCCGCCCGCATCAGCTGATGGACCTGCAAAAGGGACCAGAGGTGAACAGAAAATCATAGGCAGCGGAGCTGGAGTTCCTCCAAAACCAGTGACGTGGTGGACCCTTATGGAAAAAGGTTGACCATCTCAAGCCCTCGAGCGTAAACAGCCACGCTCGGGTTCGCCTGCCATTTGTGAGACACCAGTTCAGTGCGTCAGGGCAACAGTTGGGTGTGTGCTCAATGGGGTCTTTTCCAATAGCCACAAGCGAACATCAAGCTACAGTGATATTTTTATATTTATGAAAGGAGGGGCCTCCCATCTCTGCAAAAGCAGGTCATTAATAGAGAGCATGTGGAAGTGTCTTATTTGAACCACATGAGAGCAGTTTACTTTATATATACACACACAAGTGTGCCCATGATCCACAGTCATACATATCAAATTAGAAATAAGGAGGCCAGACCGAAATTGAGTGTTTTGCAGTGAAAGCAATCTGCACGGTTTGTTTCCAACAGTGTAAAAGTGAGAGTGTGCATCCCACAAGTGCACAACACACAATATTCACAACCCAACGCATAGGACAAATTTTGTTGTGTTGTGTTAATTTGACAGTGTTGCACTAATATGTTTGTGTTGCAACTTGTTTCAATTGCTTTGTGGCATTTCATTGTCTTGTGCACCACTGGGTTCAACTTTAAACAAAGAAAGATGGATTTAAAAAAAAAATCCAAAGAGCAATAAGAAAAAAAATGTGTTGAATGAGTGCAATTCAAAGTGAAGTTCAAATATTGATCCGTCATTAATTCATTTTAAATCATAGGGAGCATATAATCAAACTGATCAATACTGAATTTCAAAGGAAGAGCACAAGTTACCAGCACAACTTACTTTGATCAAAATAGAAATGTAATGAACAGAAAGTTCAAAAGAATATTTTATTATTATAAACATTTAATCAGGTTAATACATCCTAGCCCAAAACTTTTGAGCAGTAGTATAAACTAATGTTATTTAATAATACTTAATATTATTAAAAAAAAAATCTGTATTTAAAAAAGTAAATATAAATAAACAGATCACATCTAATATCTGCACAACGTCTTTGTTGTCTGTGTTTGATGACATGAAATTTATATGACCAAACAAGATCAAGTGCAGGGAACTTCTGTCTCTTCTGCTCTGTTTGTTGGAAGTAGGGAACATATTGTATAGACCCTGAGACTCAGAACACTGATAAAAAGGGACAGAAACGACACACAGAGAAAGAGAGAAAGAGTAGAAACCCAATGATGAAGACTTGAGTTCTTTGCACACTGAATCTGTTATTTTTGCATGTTAAATAAATACAAACTAAATACACTGCTTCCAAAACCTTCGTAAATCATTAAAAACATGTGTTTTGGCATCCGTAGCTAGCATTTTGATGGGAAAGGGTGATGAGTACAAAAAAAATAACATTTACATTTCAGACTCTGTGTGCAAGGGCCTTTACCCTGCTGAAAAAGACTTGCTTTGCTCTGTATGTTAGTCCCAATGCTGGGATGTTGGGATGTTTAAGTTGTGTTTATGTTGTGTGATTTTGTTGAACCCGATTGTACTGATGCCCATTTTGGCCAGGACACTCCTGCAAAAGAGATCATTGATCTCAGAGAGTCTTTTCTGGTTAAATAAAGGTTTATTATGTCAGTGCACCACCCCCTGCTTTTTTACTACATTTAAGTTGACATAAAACAGCATGGAAATTCATGCGGGTCCTTTCAGCAGGAAAAAGTGCAAAAGAGAAAGAGTGTAACCTTGAACCCAGTTTTGTGTGATAGCTCCAAGTGACAGAGTTAGTTCATCCCTTAAAAAAGCCCATTCTTTCCACACGTGCATAAGTGTACCTGATGTCTGCCCCCCAGTCTCATGGTTAGCTCCTGTTTGGTCCTGGTGTAACGTTCTCTCAGTCGTCGAACATCAGGGGAGAGCTACGGGTATCATCACGGCAACAATGTGGGCCATGGGTCAGAGCGCAATAACATGGCAACATGGAGGAGAGGAAGGAATGAAGGGGTAAGCATAAACGTGAGGGAAACAAAGTGATGAGGGAAAGGCAAAATCAGGATCAACAAAAAGCATATGCTAGAGAAATGACTGGAATCAGGGGCACGGCTTCATTTTTAAGTCAAAGCAGTGTCGGATAGACAGAGGAAGATTAGATTATGACAAAACGTGCACCCTCGCTTATGTGAATCTCAGACAAGCACCTCCTCGTTTCCAAAACAAAGCCACAGGCTGCATTCAAAACAAAGAAAGGAAGGCATCACATCCAAATCTAATGTTTGTGAAACATGCTGTTGAATAATATGCTTCCAACTGCTCCTTCAGTGGCTCTATTGATGATGGAATATTTTTTTTAAATCTCTGAAAAATGTTTGAAATAAAAAAAGAAGCTATATATTACCATGTATTTATTTAATAAAAAAACACATAAAAATGGGGAAATATTACAGTTTAAACTAGGGCTGTCTATTATGCAATTCAACTTTTTAATCACATTCATCTCACCCTTTTTTGCACACACTTGTGAAATTAAGCATGTAAGATTTAGCTTGTTTAAGCTGTTTGTTTTCATCATATTTATCGCTCAACAAAGATGTCTTTCCAAAAAAGGACATCAAGGAAACAAATTATATAGAAGTCCAATTTATACATTTACACACACCAAAGCGTGCATAAAAAAAAAAAGAAATACAAATTTAAAAATGTTTCAGAATTCATAGTGTATACTAGTATGTACACAGCTAACAAGTCAAGTTGCGATACTGAACACCAAATGGAGACACCAAGAAACCCCTAAACCAATCACTTCGAGCTGATTGCTAACACATACACATACACGGATCCATTCAAAATGACACAACACAACAACTTACAAATATCTAGTAATCATTATACTTTGATTTTTCATGTCTTTGTGAAACATTTCTGATCAATGCTATGATTTTTTTGAGGATTTGATGCAGTTTTACATGAAACAGTTGTGGGGATTCTTTCATTAGTGATGTTGCAAAACCTATTTCGGGAGGAGTGCAGACGAATCACACACAGCTGGCATCGCATTCTCTAATCTATCTCCTCATTTCATCCGTCCAATCAGACCCACTTTTGCCACTATAAATAAACCCATTTCCTTCCTTTCTGCATCTCGTCTTTAGTGCATCTCTCCTCCGCTTTCCTTCAGGGGGCATGCAAGGTTCGAGCAGGACGCCGAGCTCCGCCCTCACTAGGGTTCAAATCACTTGGGCTCGGAGTCCGCCGACCTTCTGGCTCGCACCCCGGACAGCACGCCAAACTCGCTTAATAATTTATTACCCCTATCATGAGGAAGTGCGAACTCGTGAAACAACTTTTAAAACAACAGCATTTATTTGAAATATAAATATTTTGCAAAAGTCTTTATAATTACTGTGGTGAATTAATTTCAATCTTATTGCACCAAAACATTTGAATTGAAAGTGTATATTCATAAATATTTTATAATTATATTTGTACAAAATACAGACATTGCCATTATTAAGTATTTAAGTCACTATTATTTTTCATAATAAAACTGTCTGTTTTTTTACGCAGCTGCAAAGCCCAATTACCCAGTACTGTAGTGAAGTCAGTTGTGGCTTGTTTGTCCTTGTGAGCTCATTTTAATCTTAACAAGCCCACTATAGGAAATCTTGACACCTTTCGAACGAAAATCATTCCTTTCCAATTATACATGTACTAAAAAAGCTGGAAAATAACTATCAAACTGAGCTGAAATCGCTGTGGTATTAGACTCAGCAATCTAATTCTTGCTTATCGTGAGTCGTCTGGCAGTAGGAATCTTATAGAGCCTAATTCAGCAGAGGTAAAGGTGAGTCTGACCATGGGAAATTGGTTTCTGAGGGACTGCCGCCTGGGCAAAGTGTTTTCCATACCAGTGTGACCTCATGAACGTGTAAGGGCAGATAACACAGTACACACTGAATTTAAATTTGCAGCAATATAGAGCAGTGGAAAAGTGTGTCAGTTACACCCAGGGTAAGTATTGTTTAGGCAAGTGCTGGTCAACACTGCACTCTTGTGGTAGCAAAGCACACAGCAGCCCATCACATACCATTAAAGTACCACAAGAACCCGCATCTCACATAAATCATCGAACCACATACCTATCAATCAGCCTGGAACCTTGGAGGGTTTAAATATTTTTACGGGCCTTTGTGGTTTATCATTATGAGGTATGTGGAAATGTGTGGAAATAAAACAGATCTTTGTCAGGATGTAATTATTGCAGTTGTGGGGAGTCTTGAATTAACACGCACACACGCACCTTGCTGCGGGTTGGCACCCTCTCAGAGTCGGACTGCTCATCATAGCTTTCAAACTCACTTGAGCTCCAGCCATTATTGGGCCTTTGCAAGCCCTCCTCTTTCGGTATGTCTTCATAGATCAAGTCAGCTGACACAAAAAGCAAAGCAGGTTTCAAAACAGCTCTGTAAATACCAAAGGGCATCCAACAACATAACACAAAGACAAGTGTTTCTTCAACCACAGACCCCGTGACTCTTGTAGGATTAGAAAAAGTGAATATATAATTTATTAGTGTAAAATTAAATGCAAGAAAAATGTTTATCTTAATACCTAAGGGAGGACTGTAAATTAGATAAATAAATGTATAATTAGTTAATTAGATAATATTATTAGTTAAAAATGTATTTACATTTCATTAAAAATATGTATTTGAAAGCTTTAGCACTGTTTAGTAAATACATTGCTGTTTATGAACCCCATTGCCGAATCTGTGAAAGTGTGAGTAATTCTAACACTATAAAAGAGAGATCATACAAAATGCATGTTATTTTTTATTTAGTACTGTCCTGAGTAAGATATTTTACATAAAAGATGACGTCATTTACAAACAGCAGCCATACTGAGATGATTTGGCTTCACTCTATAGTGAAAGGAAGTGGAGAGAAACTGTCACTCTTTTACAGTTTATAGTTGCAAAAGATGCCAGAAAACGGACGATTCTGCAGAACATATAGGATTTTTCTAAAGAAAAGTGCCCAGTTTAAGAATTCGGAAGAAACAAGGGACTCATGAACAAACATCATAAAACAAAAAACAAGCGTGGACCAAGGGTTTGCAAACTTTTGATTGGGGTTATTATAATAATTTTTTTGGCTTGTAGACAAAATATAAACATATTTTTGTAAAATATCTTAGTCAGGACAGTACTAAATAAAAAGGTTTAACTAACATGCATTTTATACGATCTTTCTTGTTTTGTTAAAACAACATTTTTAACAGATTATGCACAGAGTTCACAAACTTTCAAGCAGCACTTTATCTATTTTTTTTTAATACTGCTGGTAGAATAAACACCCAGATACATGCAACAAACAAACATGGAGATACAGTATGAACGCCAAAAGACAGACGCAAACACAATCTACTGTATGACTGACCTTCTCCTGAAGACAGATCTTCTTCACGGGGTACATCATCATAGATCACTTCCGGACCAGCTGTCTGGTGTTCTGAATCAGCGTAGGCCTCACCTAAAAAAAGAAAAAAAAGAAAGGGAAATGTATGCCTAAGGAGCATAAGTGCATTAGTTTGGATGTGTTTACCATTTAAAAGCAAAGAAAGAAGCCTATGAAATTTTGTGAACAGTCCCTTGACAGAAATAGAGAAGAGAGCATCAAAAACAAAACTGTTGCTCTTTGCTTGAATTTTTTATAGGATTTTATGATCTGAGAGCTGTTTCCAAACAGCTCCAGTGCTGCTTTTCCAAGTTAACACAGAGACATATGCTCATATCATTATCATACTATGCTGTTCGTGCGCTACTTGTGTGATTAGCCGTATTCTTAGTCAACATCAATCAAAACACGTCAACGAAACTGACCTTGGTGTGCCACATGCTTTCAAAAGATGATTGTTGAGAATAATCTCCAATACCCAAAGAGGTTTCTATATGGTTCTATACGCAGCCAATTAAAGCACATATACAGAGGGGAGAAACAGCCTGCATTAATTTAGCTGATACTTTCAAAATAAACAAAAACGTGAGCTATATTTTCCTTTAGCTTGATTCATTTTATAATAAATAACGAAAATAATAACCTGAAATAACCTTTTGTTTTCTGCATTTTCTTCCAGCTTTATTTTTCTAAATAACACAAAAAAAATAAACTTTTTCTAGACCACTGTAATTTTCTCTTAAGGTTCTGTATCACTTTACAAGAAAATATACAACGTTTAAGTATACAAACACGTTTTATATATATATATTTTTTTTTTTTTAATTATTATTATTTTTCTGTTAGAATAGCAAAACTACGTATTTTTTTACTCACCCTTGTCTGCCCAAACCTGTTTAAAATTTCCATTCGTGAGACATGGAAGTGACAAGATGACCAATTAAGCTCAAAAAAAACCAAAACAAAAGTTAAGAAAGCAGTCCGTGATTCGTTCATTCGGTTGATTTAGGTAAAAGACTGACCATATAGACAAACTGCGTCTTGCGTGCACGCGAGAACGCCTTGTTTGCATTTAACAAACAGCACGAGTATGAATGCGACAGAGACTGCACACACTATATTTGTTCCGTCTATCGTCAACGTGGTAGCCTCCATTTGAACGTTGAACAAGAACAAAATTGTAGTATTAATTACAATAGCCTGCTATGCAGACGTATCTTGCCTTCACATTCAAAGAATGTTGATTTGTGCGCACGCGGGCATTTGCTTCCCTTCAAAATGTTACTTCAGAGGCTCTGTTTTGATGATGTGTTTGCCATTTTTAAACGCAATTGCATATACACTTGCTTTTTGTTAAATCAGTAAAATATAATTTAAAACTTGTACAAATGCTGATTTATCAATCAGTGCATTACATATAATGAAAAAAGAAGTAAACTAAATAAATGTTTTATCTCTTACCTTCAGTATTTCGTGCTGGGCTGGGTCTGATATCCTCTGTTTCTGTGTCAGTTTTAGTAGTGCATGTTTCACTCTCGTTCTTCACCTCAGTGCAAGTTTGCTCTTCTTTTTCATTTGAGTTCTCTGGTGCAGCAGAGTCTGTGGAAGCTTGGTCTCTGGAACATTCACGAAAAATAGAGCCATATTATTGCTGACCCCTCAAGTGTTTAACTGTACTGTGATCAGCTCAAACCTAAGACTGGGTGGTGTGTGGTAGGAGAGAAGGGGTAGAGTTCAGATGCCATCCGCCCCGTATAGTGAGCTTCACAAAAAGCGCTTGTGTTTCATTATAAGTGCTACAGTGTTTGGTGTAAAGGACTTAAACTTGTCAAAATGGAAATGAGATGGAAATGTGGTAGAGTTTTCACAGTACCGAGTTGAAGAACTAATGCAGTATAGGGTTTTTTGTATAATTGCTTATTTCATATTCACAGAATTTGATTAAATTTAGATAAATGTTTATAATATACAAAAACAAGTGCAGGCCAGTTGACCCAGTAGTGGTGGTGCTTGTTATGTCCACTTCATTTAACTACAGCAAATGTTATACTGTACTACCCAATACTGTTGTATACAAAAACTGTTAGTTACAAGGAAAGAAGATTTTGGAAACATTCTGGTCATTTAAATGTATGCTTTTGAGAGTCATCATCTACTGTCTCCAATGACACATCATCACATGCTTATATCAATTCACACTACCCTTTACTTAATATTTTGAGGGCAATGATGCACTTCACATGCAGTAAGGTACTGTAAGCATGCAAAATGTAAATAAACCTAGTAACTTCATAGAAAGCATGACATACACCCTTTTAACTGCAGTTATTCCATGTAAAGTGTGTGGAGTGGTATCATAAAAGCTGGTTGTCAGAGCCGGTGTACTGCAGATTTTAGCTCCAACTCTAATCGAACACACCTGAAGCACCTAATCAAGCTCTTACTAGGTATACTTGAAACTTCAAGGCAGGTGTTGAGGCAAATTGGAGCTAAACTCTGCAGGACACCGGCACTCCAGGACTGAACTTGGTGACCCCTGCTATAGGGAAAGGAGAGGATGTTTTGCAGCAGAACGCACATTTACATTTATTCATTTAGCAGACGCTTTTATCCAAAGCGACTTACAGGTGGGGAAAACAGCAGCAATTAGTCCTAAAGAGGCAAACAACATCTAAGGAAGTGTTCATTATACCGTACAACAGGCAATGTTTAGATAAGTGCAGGCTAGAAAGGGAGAGAAGGGATAGAGTTAAGTGTTTTTTTTGGGGGGGTTTTATGATTTTAAGTATTGTTGAAAGAGATGGGTTTTCAGCAGTCGTTTGAAGGTTGTAAGGGAATTGGCATTTCGGATAGTGATGGGAAGATCATTCCACCAGCCGGGAACGGTGTAAGAGAATGTTCTGGAGATCTGGAGCACATGCTGTAAGACAGCTGTGAGCTATGTGCATCTCTTCTCACTACAGATGTATATTTTCTTTTCCACTCCAACAAAACACCATCTCCCCAGGTTAAGAGGGAAAAGATGTTGCATGGGTATGTTTACCTGCCTCTTCTTTTTGAACATTGGAAACAGGGTTACAGATCCTTTTTCTCTGCAGCTCTAAACACAGAACTTCTACTTGCAACATTTGTCCCACAAGGTCTTAAATAGCATGCCTATCCCTTTTCTTGAGTGCAAAACAAGTTATACTATGGCAATATTACAGTAAAAAAAAAAAAAAAAATGTGTAAAATTGGCTCTACTATATACAACTTACAGAGGAAAAACAACTTGCTTGGGATAAATATTATTAATAAAAATAATAATAATTAAAATAATGTGTTTACAGAGGAAATAAACACAAACATGTCAGACATGCTGAGATAGCAGCATATCAGCGTAAACAGGGCTGACACACACATAAAAGCTATTGATAGCACCAACCTGCAGTAGTATCTTCATGTTGGAAACATCCATTCAGCAGAATATAACAGTGGCATAAACTGAAAAAATGTCTAATTTTAAAAACAACTTTCACCACAGGAAAGCTCACAGGAATGATACTGCCAGATTTTTTTTATCTTATATTTCCTCATAACACAACAGAACTAACTGGGCCATTTCCTGGCATACAGTTCTCCATAAAGATACATTTAAATTTAGTACTGTATAGATTATCTAGATTTTAAACCACTTGAAAATGGTTGAATGCATTTAAGAATATGTTGATACACATAGCACAAATTATATTCCACTGCAAATCATCACTCCAATACACCAAGAAAAATAAATTTGAGATAAACATTACACCCAAAGGAATGTTTTTCACAAAAACAAACACAAATATACCATATTAAAAAACAAAAACAAAAACCACTAACAAAATATCACTAGACATACTATAACACCTGAAACTGATGAGCCATTAGAGGTTGCCGTGACAACCGATTGGCGTGAGACAATAATCTGGTAAACTGTGATTGGTGATTGGTGGTTGGTAGAGGCAAGTACTATGAAAGACCAGTTTAGTAATAGGTAACAAAGCTCTTTTCCTTTCTTTTTTTTCCCCTTCTTTTCCTTCATTTTTGTTTTTCTTTTTGATGCTACTCTGAGAGTAGTTTTAGCTTGATATGGGTTCTACTACAGGGCAGATTTTAAGGTATGTTTAGTTTATGGATTTTTTCATTAACTTTTATAAGATTTACTCTAATTACTTTACTGACTTCATTAAAAAGTGATTTTCAGTTACTAAAATGTGTTTTGCAGTTTTTCTTTGGCAGTACTTTTAGGCCTTGGTGTTCATGACAGTGTTGCAACTAGTAAGTTTATCTAGCTTAATTATGTAACTTAACTTTGTAAACTCTGTCTTAATGATGTTCTTTTGTTTTTCTGTAGTTGATGGCTATAGCTCTGTCAGCAGTGGAGGTGATCCTGGATATTATAACCCTGATATTCAACAAAATAGTCAACCCATGAATGATGTTCTACTACAAGCTTTTCATAACTGGTATAGCCTAAGAGATGTAGCAGGACCAGTCAGGCCACTGAGTTCTAAGAATGTAATTTATAGTACTGCAGTTAAGGGAGGTTATGGTACTGGAAGCTTATCAGGTGGTATAGTGGCAAGTGTAATTTCTGGTTTAGACACTGGAAGCCAGCCACAGGGCTCTCCACTTGCTTCATCTGAAAACGGTAGTCTTCCTCATGTCTCTGTGGGTAGTGCTGTAGGTATGGGTATGTCAGAGTATGGCTCAATTCAGTCAATTGGTGTGCAAGGCTCTGACACTATCCATTCTTTCTATCCAGAATCACAACAAAGCAGTGACTCTGTCCTTAGGCCCGTGCAGTTAACTTCCCAAATTCCTCTGCAGACCAACAGGGATCCTTTGGCGAAGCCTGACACTCAGCGGCTAGTGCAGACAATCTTTCAGTCCAGTGGTCCGAAACCAGAGCAAGCCAGCTCTGGAACCATGGTCCAGTCTAGCTCTCTGCAGTTAATCCAGAACAGTGGGCAACAATTAGCACAGGCTAGCTCCCAATCTGAATGGCAATCAAGCAAAAAGCCTTCTAAACCTCTAAGAGATCTACTTTGGCAAACTGGTTCCAGTTCAAAGCCAGTTCAAAATCTACATTTTGGATTTGTCAAGCCTTTGACCCCCCAAACCGAATCTATGTCACAACCTACCTACCAAAAAGTGCAACACCGCAGTAAATTAAGCAGCCCTCTGGTAGCTCAGGCCAATTATGCACATGTGAGTCAGGCAATTGGCCAGAAATTGGCCCAGTTCAGTAGCCAGCAACCAGTACAAACTGGTTATGAAACCTTTATTCAACCAAGTGTCCAACAACTAGTGCAGTTCATCAAGCCTAACAGAGTAAAACCAGAACAACCCAGCTACCAGTCTGTGGCTAAGCATGCAGTCCAACAACCAGCACAAACTGACTACCCATCTATGGCTCAGACCAGTATCCAACAATCAGAACAAGCCGGCTTCCAGTCTGTGGCCAAGCCTGCTGGCCAACAACCAGCCCAAGCCATCTACCAATATGTAGCTAAGCCTGCTGTCCAGCAACCAGCACAAGCCAGCCACCGGTATGTGGTCAAGCGTGCAGTCCAACAACCAGCACAAACTGACTACCCTTCTATGGCTCAAGCCAGTATCCAACAACCAGCACAAGCCAGCTACCAGTATGTAGCCCAGCCTGCTGTCCAACAACCAGCACAAACAAGCAACCTGTCTGTGGCCAAGCCTGCGGTCCAACAACCAGCACAAACCAGCTACTCTCCTGAGTCTCAGGCAAGTATCCTACAACCAGCCCAAGCCATCTACCAGTATAGAACCCAGCCTGCAGTCCAGCAACCACCACAAGCGAGCTACCAGTATGTGGCTAAGCCTGCGGTCCAAGAACAAGCCATCTACCAGTATGTAGCCCAGCCTGCTGTCCAACAACCAGCACAAATGAGCAACCAGTATGTGGCCAAGCCTGCTCTCCAACAATCAGTACAAGCCAGCTACTCACTGGAGTCTCAGGCCAGTACCCTACAACCAGCACAAGTCAGCTACCAGTATCTAGCACAGCCTGCTGTCCAGCAACCAGCACAAACAAGCTACCAGTATGTGATCGGGCCTGCAGTCCAACAACCAGCACAAGCCAGCTACCAGTATGTGACCGGGCCTGCAGTCCAACAACCAGCACAAGCCAGCTACCAGTCTGTGGCCAGGCCTGCTTTCCAACAAGCTAGCTACCAGTCTGTGGCCAAGCCTGCTTTCCAACAAGCTAGCTACCAGTCTGTGCCTCAGCCTGCTGTCCAACCACCAGCACAAAGCAGCTACCAATCTATGGCTCAGGCCAGTGTCCAACAGCCAGGACAACCCATCTACCAATATGTAGTCCAGCCTGCTGTCGAACAACCAGCACAAGTCCGCTACGAGTATGTGGCCCAGCCTGCTGTCCAGCAACCAACAAAAACCAGCTACCAGTCTGTGGCTCAGCCTGCTGTCCAACAACCAGCACTAGCCAACTACCCATCTGTGGCTCAGACCAGTATCCAACACCAAGCACAAAGCAGCTACCAGTCTGTGGTTCAGCATGGTATGCAATTACATTTTAAGCCAGTGCAGAACGAAGAGGGACAAATGAATAAGATTAACTACAAACTTTATCCGTGCCAGGAGTATGCATCACAGCCCAATCACCAGCTTGCAGCCCCACCAGGACAGACTGGATATCAGCCTCTATCCAAACCAGTATCATCTTCCTTAGTTCAGCAAATAAAACCTGTCATACAACATGGATACCAGGCCCCAGTAAAGCCTGGTCAGGCCACCTACGTGTCTGTGATGTCACCCAGCAGGCCTCCTGGACCACACCAACAATCTAAACCTTTGAGACAATTGCAACCACTTGGCTACCAGCCTCTGGCCAAGACTGTGCAAGATGTGTACCACCCCTCATTTAAGCCTTTGCAATCCAGCTACAAACCTTCAAGTAAGCCAGAACCTTCCAACTACAAGCCTCAAGTGTTGCCTAACCACCAGTTACTATCACAATCTGGTTACTTTTCCCCATCCATGCCAGCAAAGTCCAGTTACCAGCCACAGTCAAGTTCTGAGACTGTTTCTCAGCCTGGGTACCAGTCCTCTTCTATTGTAGGGCAGTCAAGTTCCCAGCCTCAAATGTTAACCAGCCACCAATCGCTAGCTCAGTCTGGCTGCTCTTCCCCAGGTGCAGTCTAGATTCCAGCCCTAGGTACAGTCGAGTTATGAGGCCAAGTTACCAATCACTGGAGTGGCTCAGTAGTCTCTTAATTTTAAAGTGAGTCTCGGTGTTACATTCCAAAGTGTTATTGGGTGGTTGCTTTCGTCTGTTGTCCTTCTCTCTTATTTCAGGTCCTTTGTGATCC
>JAUMHG010000051.1:9091915-9110139 GCA_032359395.1 Enteromius anoplus | reverse complement strand
AAATCATAAGTACTGTACATTTAGTCTATGTTTGGTTGATAAATCTATTGTTATTAGCAGCAAAACCATGGGGCAGTTCCAAGCTTATAATATTTTTAGAAAATGACCTTTGTGCAGCACAGCATTGGCTGGCTTGTTACCAGCCAGTGACTCTTTGGAGAGGTGCTGATGGGACTCAGCCAGGCACTCCACCTCTGCGAAACGTGTGTTGAGGGCCATGGCGGGGTAACTGGGATCCTGAGTCATATTCAGGTATGCCGCTCGCCGAAGCTGCTCCTCAATTACCAAAGCCTGCTCCAGGAGCTAAAATGTGAACGAAGAATGTGTAAATATATCATTTTGAATGAATTAAAATAAAACACACAATAACGTGTACCTTAAAACGTCGGGCAAGAAATTTATTCTTCATTTCTAAGTAGTTCCCTTTGTGCATTTCAGTCTTGAAAGGCTCATTGAGGATGGCGTACCGTGGGTCGTTTTGAATGTCCTGCCAGCGGGCATAGCCATGTCTGAGACCATGTGGTTAAGGATGTGCTTCATATCCTGAAAAGGTTTTACTCACAATTACAATGAAGCACACCACACGTGTTGATGGCCATCTTGTACTGGAAAACAGCACTAAAGAATAAGTATAGACATATACTGTATACACACAGTGGTGACCAAAATTATTCGTACACTAGTTCTTCTGGATTTAGTCTGTCTATTCTGTTTCTTCCAGACAGACTGGATGATCATAAGATCAGATCTCTGTGTGGACCACTAGCATTGTCAGACTCTGTATGGAAACAAATCTCACTGGATTATTACAAATAATAGCAAAATTAAAGTTTGAAAATGTTAACCGATATTTCCTACTGACAAACTACAGCACAATATAGACAAACCATTTTTAGCTTTGAATACTGGTGTTCTAATCATTTTGACCAGCACTGTAATATTTTGCAGGAAACGAAGGAATAAACTGCAAAAAAATGCTTTTCTAGCCTATATATATATATATATATATATATATAGAATATCTGAAATTTGTTCAATCAAAAAGTATTTTCTAGACAAGTAAAAATGACTGTCTTGTAAAAAAAAAAAAAAAAAAACAGATCAAAATGAACTTTCCCCACCAGTCATTTTCCCACGCACACACACACACATATACATGCATATTCATAATCATATCGGCCGGTTATTGATTTATCCTTGACATAACTAGAGATCTTTCTGTGTCTGTAAAGGCATCTCCGTCACTGACTAGCCTACTTCGTCACAATCAGATTTCAAAATCGTCAAAACACATCTACATGCATGATCTACATATATAATCTATACTATGAACTGTATTGTTTCTGATCCTTCCGTTTATGATGATTGTCGTTTTTCTCGGGAAGTCCCGTAACTCATTCAGGACTTGCGCAAGGGCTTTCCTTACCGTAACACACCTAGAACAGAGATTGCCGTAAAAACTCGTCTTGGGCGTGGAAGCGTTGTAATCCAGTTGAGGAGATATTTTGTCAATGGCGGGGAAAGAGTTAAGTGAGTTTTTACTCACAAAATAATCTTGTTTTGGGTTTGAAATAAAATTATTTTGCTTGTTCTAGGCAAAAAGTCACTTAATCTTGACTTGTTTTTTTTCTGAAAACAAGACAATCATTTTTTAATTTGTCTAAAAAATTCTTGATTCTAGCATTTTTAGATATTTTGCATGGAAACAAGACAAAAAAATATAGGCTACAGGCACACTGTTTAAAAGCTTGGCATCAGTAAAAAAAATGTATAATAAAAACTAATGCTTTTTTTCAGTAACATTGAGTAGAACAAAAAGTTTTTTTAGAATGTAACAAATATTTCTATTTTTATAAAGGCTGTTCATCTGAACCTTCTATTCAACTAAGAATCACTCCAAATCAATAGACATTTTTCGTTTCCTTGTAATACTCCATTCGGGCACGTCACACTCATTTATGTTTGCAACAAAAGTCCTAAAGAAAAAAAGAGTAAAACAAATCTTAGAGATTATTGACGGAATAATAAGCCAGCTCAAATGCGCAGTGGAAGGAACAGTGAGGATACGTTACGATGCCAGCTAGCAGCCAGTAGTCATGGCGACGGTGCCAGATGTCGTACATTTTGCCAGATGACACAGCTGCACGTTCCTCGTTCTGCCACAGCGTGTGTAATTCTGAACACACATAAACACTCATGTAAATCCATGCATTCTTTATCTCTCCCATCATTCACCAGAATTTTTAATCTGCTGTCCATGATTTAATACGTGACCAATGTGTTGATGACAGTTGAATCAGAAAAACGTCAGTAATACTACAACTCACCTGTGAATCCTCCATCTGCGATGTTAAACATGAAACGAGTCTTGACGCTGTTCTTGTCATCTCTGTGGCTCTCATCCACATCGTCCCTCATGTCTTTCTCACCATTTAGTTGGCTCTCAGGGGGGTCTTCAGATTTTAAATCATCAGGAATGGCTGCAGAAACAACATAATTTGACAAAACAGAGGGGTTTGCACTGTACTTTTAATGAATAGGGTACAAATTGGGTCTTTTTTTAATTATTTTAATTATTACCATTTACTGAATTTAGGTTTATTTCCTAAGTGTTTATTTAATTTGGATATCTGTTTCTTTTTTAATGTTAGGAAGAATTGAATGCTTTGGTAACAGGGGTGAGTGCATAAAAACTGCATAGAAAATGAATAAAACTAAACAATTAACAAACAACTTTTTCTGAAGGTTGAGTGCCACATTTTATTGACACATAAAAAAAAAGCCCAGTTTTGTACCCATTTTAGTGGGAAGTGTTTTTTTTAAGGTGCCAATTTGAAGATAAAATAGATTTGGAAACTCGACCATTACTTTTATTTTTTTTTTTCGAAAAGTATAATAAACAAATACAACAAATACTGACCTGGTTTTTGCTCCTTATCATCTATTTTTGCTGGGCTGGGTTTATTTTCCCCTCTCTCTGGAGAAGTTTCTTTCCCTTTACCACAGTCTTGAATAAACAAAATATTTTAATATTTTGTTTATTGAGAGAAATATTTTACTGGAACATTATACACATGGTCAAGAATCCTTACCTAAAGGTTTCTGATTGGCTAACTGCTCACTAGGTTTACTGGATGGATGTGTTTGATTGGACGATGGCTCTGAATGGACAGAAGGGGTGTCATTCTTCTCGCTCTCTTCCATTACTTTTCCTTCTGGACTTGCACTTTTTTGATCTTCACCCTCATTAGTTTTCTCTGATGCAAGGGAAGGTTCTGGCATAACTGGCTGCTGTAAGAAAATAGATATTTTAATAAAAACAAGAGAAAATAAAACACGGGAAACCAATCTTTCTGGTTGACTTCAGTCTGACCTCAGGGTCCAGCGATTTGGTACTTTCTGGTTCTGTAATCTCCTTGTCTTCTTGAGAACCGGACACTGACTCTGTCTTTTCTGTAAAAACAAACGCTACTGTCTAGTTTACTACAAACAACTAGTATTTGATTGAGTGGCACACACACACTTTCACACACACACCTGAAGGAACAGGCGTGCTGGGTTGAGTTGGAACCGGCGTATTGGGGTCCGAAGAGACACTTTCAGTAAGTTTTTTCAGCTCCAATCCCACAGGAATCAAATCTGGTGTACTAAACTTCCCATTCACATGCTCGAACTCCTGAACCTAGGTACACACATTCAATTGCGGTACAGTGTTTTGTGTCAAATTTAAGCTGCTGTTTTATCATTTCATGTATGTGACCTTGGAACACAAAACCAGTCTTAAGCCGCTGTGGTATATTTGTACTAAATACTTAACTACATAACGCCATAGAATGTCAAAGAACATAATTTTAATTAATAGTAAATTAACAAATTTCAAATCAACTTCAAATTAGATATTCATATTCATCAAGTTAAAAACCAGTGCACATAAAATGCAATAAGTAATTCATCACCTTCTTGCGGACCAGAGACATGACACCGATCCGGGTGAGAACATGTTGGCGGGATAGGCCTTCCCTCGGGACTCCATCTGCAAATGTCTCTGCTCCATCTGCCCCTGGCTCACACAGGTGCCTCATGAACAGAGATACATAAGCCCTGAAAAACACACAAAATGTTTATACATATACATAAATAGTGTGTACTGGGTATATTATGTATGTATAAATACAAACACATAAATATATTTAAGAAAAATATATTATGTTAATACATTTATATAGAATATAAAACATAATACATATGTTAATGTATATGCATGTAAATATTTTCAAAATATATGCTTAATGTGTATTTACAGCCATGGCCAAAAATATCGGCACCCTTAGTAAATATGAACAAAGAATATCCAACGAAAGGTTAGATTTTTTATTTTAATTTTTTGCAAATAAAAGAGCAAAATAATTAACAATGCAGATTAATTGTCACAGCATTCTTTGATCATATTTACCAAGGGTGCCAACATTTTTGTCCATGACTGTATATATTCATAATAATGAAATACAGTACACATACACATGTTATACACATTATACATACAGCACTAATACACACACACACACACACAGTTTAGAACAGAGAAACACATACCTGAACTCCTTCTCACTTTTTCCTCTCAGGTCACGGACCAGCCAGTGAGAGTTGAAGGCATCTTGTGGGGGCATACCCCAGCGCATAATAGCATTCAGGAAGGCTTTCCGCTGTCGGGCGTTAAATCCCAAAACCTGAAATCCCAAAGGTAAATAGCCAAAGCTTCACCTGAAGCAAGGAATTACGAACAAACTCTCTCTTTTCCCAATATTGTAAGAAGATTTACCTCTATATTTCCACTAACTCTAGCCAGCAGCGGTGGCAATGGTTTGTCCCGATCGCTCTTCAACTGTCTGCGAGATTGTCTGCGTCCCCCTAGAGGTGTGTAACAAGTACAATGAAAGTCAGTAAGACTTCTTAATGTTTTTGAAAGAAGTCTCTAATGCCCATCAAGGCTACTTTTACTATCCTTGGTGAAAAAATAAGTATATATTCCTTTCAGAGAATAAAACATACTGACCCCCAAGTTTTAAACATTAGTGTGCGAGTGCGTGCGTGTGTATACATATATGTAATGATGCCTACCTTCAGGACGTTCCTCAAAATCTTCATCCTCATCTTCGGACCCGACGGAGTACTCCGATTGATTATCTGAAAGATCATCCTGCCACTCTGAGTACAGGATTGAGATGGAATGTTTGTAAACTCATATGTACAGTTTTATGCTGAGTTACAGCACAATCAGCATCTGTGTTTAGGTACCTTGGTCCTCCTGAGAGGCGTCATTATAGTTGACCTGTTTGCGGATACGTTTCCCTTTGCCCAGGTTTCGGGCCAAATCCTCCTGCTGCTGCTCATAATGGTGCCTCAAGAGCTTCTCCCAGTAGTCTGGATCAACATTCTCTTCCTGCTTAATAATCTCCCTCTGGACCTCCTCCTGCAGGAACACACATACACAAATGCAGATCATATATCAAGGGCCTATTATTGACTTCAGATAATCAAATTGTATTTATTGCATGCTAACAATAATCCCAAACATCTGGGATTTGTAAATTACATAATATAATTACTTTATTGTAATTATTAAGTCCCTTTACGAAGTTAGCTTTTCCTCCATAAAGCAGGTTTTTGTTCCAACACAGACAGATCCTTTACAAAAAGGGCTGTGATGGTACAATGGTGTTACCATGATACATATAGAGATTTGTCTATTGTAGCAAATCCATACAAATCCACAAATGTTGACCTTTAGGACTTACTGTCTGTCATTCTGTGTTGCTAAAATCTGATCTGTTTGCTCTGACAGCTGTGCATCTACATGGATTGCTATAGTAAAGTTAGCATCATAAGAGATCCCAAGAGATTTTCTCATCCTGAGAGTCGCTGTCAGTGTGAAATGTGGATGGATTTTATTTTTGCCCATGTCTATAATGACATCTCCCTTCAGGGACGTGAGAGAACAAGTGACATTTTACACATTCATATCCAAAACCGCTGACACTCACTTACCGTTCACTAGAAAGCGAATGTCACAAAAAAGAAAAAGAGGCTAGAAACAAGCACATTCCAACACAGCTTCAAATGTGCATTGTATGACATTACACAACGCTCAAAATGTTGAGTCAATTTTGAGATTTCAAAGGCGTGGTTAATTGTTATTTCACTTTTTTTTTCTTCAGTTAGTGTTGCTGTTTGAGCATAAACAATATCTGCAAAGTTACAATGCTAATAAAGATATTGTCTTTTAAATTATGGAAGTTTAATGGCTAAAAAAATGGCTCCTAGGGACTACAACGAGCTATTCCTCGGGTTCGTGATGTCACAAACCCTGATTAACCCAGCCTCCGGGAACATGCAACAAAGGGGGCGCGGCTATGCTGCACTGCTTTAGAGAAGATCCTCTTCACTAATATCCTCTGCGTCTCTATCAGGCTCAAAGCTATATAGACGACACCATTGTTTACAATACAACTGGAGCGCATGTCGCAAAGCTAGACATACACCAGAGACAGCTTAGCCAATCACAACACTGAGCCAGCTAACCAGTCCGAGCCCGATGTGTATTCAGAGCGGTGTACAATAAAGATAAATTATGTGAAAAATAATGTCTTTTAAAAACAAACAAAAACAAAGCATTAACAAACGGAAAAAAACTGCAACTACCTCTTTAAATGTTTTTTTTATATATATTATAAAATGTAATTTATTCTTGAGATGGAATTTATACATTTAATTTATTTCATTACTCCAGTCCTCAGTGTCACACAGTCCTTCAGAAATCATTCTAATATGCTGATTTGCACCATTTATTTGAAATATAAATCTTCTGTAACACTATAAAGGTCTTCACTGCCAATTTAATGCATCCTTACTAAGTATTAATGACTATACAAACGAGTTGCATATGTCAAAAAATATGACTGCCTGCCTAAACAAAGCCACAGCTATGCTGGCCCTCCACACAATACTAAATCCATTAACAAGCAACAATCCAAGAAGCTGTTGTGAAAAAGCTGAAGCTTGCACTACTATGCATTTTTCAGCATAGAAGAATGAAAGAAAAGCTAGTCTTAGGTATTCATTTTCAAAGGATTGACTAGCATTCATCTTTTATCCCTTGTTTAATAGAAAAGGGCATGAGGATCTCACCTCTCCATCCTCCTCTCTCACAACATACTGAGCAACCTTGAATGAGCTCAGGTACTCGTTCATGTTCTGGATCTCTGTGTCTTCGGTGGCATCCTGGCTACGGTCCAGCAGTTTGGAAATGGCGTTATCATCGTAGTGAATCACACTGCCCTCCTCTCCTTCTTTATTATCTCCTGCTGAAGAGATTTAGAACATGAACTACTGGAATCCAGAAAGTGTCAAAATGTTTAACTTAAACCACTTCAACTCACCCATCGCTCTGGCGGCTTCCACATCATCTTTAAAAAGCTCTTCAGTGCCGAACTTGAGGATGTCGTCTAGTTCCTGTTTGGACATGGAGCCCGTCTTAGAGCCCAAGCCGGGACGCACCACCAGATGGGTTAGCATCATCTTTCGCTTGGCTACCTGAGTAATACGCTCCTCTACGGATGCCCGAGTTACAAAACGATAGATCATCACCTTTTTATTTTGCCCAATACGATGTGCCCTGCTAAATGCCTGCAAGGACAAAAAGAAAAGAAAGATTAAAAGAAAGTGAAAGAAGAACACAGCAAGAAAAACAAAAGCAATGATTAAACAGCAGAGAGCTTTAAGTTTGTAACATAATATCTATCAATAATACAATGTTTCATACACAAATACATACATAATTTAATTTAAATACATTTATTTCAAGTATATTACAATACATTTATTTGTATTTACTTAATAAAAATACCCTGCAATTGCACTTTTGATATACCTAAAGTCTGCTAAATTAGAATGAGTAAATTATGCAGAAGTAATGCTAAAGATATACTAAAGTATATTTGATTGTGCTAAAGTGACCATATTGCAAGTATACCTGAATATCATTGTGTGGGTTCCAGTCAGAGTCATATATGATCACTGTGTCTGCTGTTGCCAGATTGATACCCAATCCTCCAGCACGTGTAGACAGCAAAAAACAGAACTGCTGAGCCCCAGGGGCTGCACACAGGGTGACAGACAGTCAGAATGAAAGCCTTAGTATTCACTACCCCCCCACACACACACACCCAGACATCACTGCGGCTTCACTGCTGGCATCCTCACCGTTAAAGCGATCGATGGCCTCCTGTCGCAGCCCCCCTGTAATGCCCCCATCAATACGCTCATATTTATACCCCTCAAACTCCAGGAAGTCCTCTAGCAGATCTAGCATCTTTGTCATCTGAGAAAAGGATCAACAGTGCAGAATGAGACACAAACAGGAAGATAACAGAGGTGTTCAAAAAAGGAACAAAGGAAAAGCGTTAAGCAAAATGTTAAACAAACTCAGCTTGCTAGCTCATACGTAATGTGAAATACTTGGAAAATAAAAGTGTGGCAAATGACATCCTCCCTTTACCTGTGCCATTCATCAAATTAATGGATGCAGTGATTCCACAGGCAATTTAAAATGGGAGGAAAAAGAGTCTAAGGACTAAACAATAAAGCGGAGATAAATATAGGCCCCGCCTTTTCATTTGTCAACTCCATTTAAAAGAAGAATGAGCTCCGCTCTTATTTTCTATTCACAGTTTACCATCTAATTAATCTTTAAAGGCAAGACCGCCACATATTTAAGGTTTTTTTGGTTAATCACAGGGTTTTCTAAGCTCTAAAAGAGGGAATAAGTTCAATAAACGATACCTGAGAGAAGATGAGAACCCTGTGCCCTTCATCTTTCAGTTTTTTGAGCATCTTCTGAAGCAGGGTGAGTTTTCCGGAGGATTTCACCAGGAGGTTGCCATCATAAGAACCATTGGGTAAGACCGGAGCTTCCTGTGTACATAAAAATGAAAACATGCTAAAGACTTGGCAAATGTTAATTAAATATGCAAGTTCTTTTATAGACTATATTATAAACCGTTCAAATGTTTGGGGTTTTTAAACGATGATGATACATTTTGATGATACTCACCAAGGCTGCATTTATTTATCTGTTAAAACACTTCAGAAAAAACAAAGGGTGCTCGGCACTAAAATGCTAAGGTTTTGTGGGTGGTTGGCATGGCATTGCTATGCAATTGTTATGATGGTCTATGCCTTTTAACCGGAGTAGGATATGGTTGCTTGAGCAGTTTTGGTTCAGGTCAAAACACCCCATGTGTCTACGATATTCTGGTACCTACTGTAGATATGGCTTAGGTCCCTTCAGTGTCTTCATTTGGGGTAACTATAATTTTATAGTTTAAGGGTAAAATTAACTATAATTTTACCCTTAACTCTAAGTATGAGCAGCAGTGGTGCAAACATTGTTAATAGTCAGCAGGCAATGTTTCTAAGAGTAAGCAACCTCAAAATCGCATAACTTTTTGTCCTTGAACATGAGAATGTAAGATAAGGCCAGTATTATGCATCAAATTCGAAGCAGACGTAAGAAACTTTACACTCAAAATTCTTTAAATGGCTCTTAAAAACAGAAAATGTATTGCCATTACACGTGTTAACAATAAACCACTGCAGTGATATAAACTGGGGGCCTCCATATGTTCTCCTCCTCTCCCCTCCCCCCCCTCACCACTGCAGCCACTGGAAACAGGTAGGGATGGTTGCAGCATTTCTTCAAGTCCATCATGATGTTAAGAAGTGACACCTGGTTCCCTCCTCCCTTGGAATTCAATGCCTCAAAGTTCCGTGTTAAAATGAACTTGTAGTATTTCCTGTAAGAGGAAAAAAAAAATTTGAGTGAAGATAAATTGATGCGCATTTAATAATTTAGTATGAGCAACAGAGCATTGAAGACTGACTTCTGCATCGGGCTGAGCTCTACTCGCACTATAAGCTCAGTTTTTGCCGGCATGTTCTTAAACACATCAGCTTTCATTCTTCTGAGCATGTGTGGCCCCAGCAGGTCGTGTAGTTTCTTAATCTGGTCCTCTTTTGAGATGTCCGCAAACTCCTCCAGAAAGCCCTCCAGGTTACTGCGCCCAACAACATTTTCATTTGGATATAAGGGGAGATAGAAATCACTTCCATCAAATCATATGAAAAACATGTTCCAATCTAAGCCCCGCGATCGCTCTGCGGGGGATCATTATTCTATGAGCAGATCTACAGTATGAATCACCAGGTGAATCATGCAGTCTGCAATCTTACTTGAAGCGCTCCGGGGTGAGAAAGTTGAGCAGGTGAAAAAGCTCTTCGAGATTGTTCTGTAAAGGGGTTCCTGTCAGGAGCAACTTATAGTAGATTTTGTATCCATTCAGAATTCTGAAAAACTGAGCATTGATTTATTGATTATAATCTATGAAGTAACCATGACATTTATGTTCTAGAAATAGTAATATGACAATATAAAGTGTCAGAGACAATAAAAAAATCAATACGACCTAGTATGACCTCCAAAAATTATCTTTAAAATTTTCCAAACTAAGTTCTTAATGCATATTAATCTGAAATTAAGTTTTGATATATTTACAGTAGGAGATTTGCAAAATATCTTTATGGAATATAATCTTTACTTATTATCCTATTGATTTTTGCCATAAAAGAAAAATTCATAATTGCGATCTATACAATGTATTATTGGTTATTGCTAAAAATAAACCCATGCTACTCATGTCTGGTTTTGTGGTTGAGGGTCACATATATAAAAACAATAATACAATCATTTGTATGTATATATATTTTGTTTCTTTGTTTTACACCTCATAGTTATTATTAATATGATGATGTCATAAATCTTTCCTTGAAAGATGTTTACCTTTGACTGGTTATTCTTCAGTCGGTGGGCTTCATCCACAACCAAACAGGCCCAGGTAATGGAGCCAAGTATTGCTTGATCAATGGTGATCAGTTCATATGATGTCAGCAGCACATGAAACTTGATCGGTGTGTCCTTCTGTGATGAGAAACTCTAATCAGAAACAATGCACCTCTGAATAAAACCGTTCAAAAGTTAGGATGTTTTTTAGATTTTTTGGATGCTGAAATGTGGAGTCAGGTATCATTTAAAGAATGACATAAATGAGCTTTGGTTTTGGATTGGACACGGAACAAGGCATCAAAATCAGGTCTATCGGGCTGATGTTAGTCCACAGCACTCGCTCACCTTCATGCGGAAAACCTTGCGACCTGATTTGACAGTGCCATCCTCGAAGGTAAATTCATTCTCACGTATGACAGCCCTGCTGTCTTTGTCCCCGGTGTAAGTCACAACGTAGAATTCCGGAGCCCACATCTCAAACTCTCTCTCCCAGTTGATGATGGTGGAGAGTGGCGCACTGACCAAAAACGGCCCTTTGGAGTGACCCTGAAACAAGCAACTTCATTACACTCTGTTCCCCCCTTCTCTCAAATGCATTTAAAAAAGAAAGTTCAACTGGCGTCCAGACCTCTTTGTAGAGTGAGTACAGGAACACTATAGTCTGAACAGTCTTGCCAAGCCCCATTTCATCAGCCAAGATTGTGTCGGTTCCTTGGGCCCAAGAGAATCGCAACCAGTTCAGGCCTTCCAGTTGGTATGGGTGCAAAGTTCCCCCTGTGTCATCAATGTACCATGGCTGCTGTTCAAACTTGATGGTAGGCTATGAACAACGGCACATAAATAGGAGAGAATTGAAACTGAACTGAAAAAATAACTAGAAAAAGTGTTAAATCATAAAGCAACAACAAAAACAAAAACTCAGGCATATATATTTATTAAGCAAAAAAGCAATCGCACTCACATCAACAACTGGAGTGTCTGGTGGAGGTTCTCTCCTCTTTCCTTCCTCTTTGAGTCTCTTTCCCTTTCTGAACAGCAGGGGGTGATGGCTTTCACCGAGCACCTGATCCCTGGTAAAATCACAGTCAGTGAGTGTATGGCATTTTTCACATACTTTATGTCCCATTTCTTCATTTTAGGAACAAATATTTTTTCATTCACAATATATTTCTACTTTGAGATGCTAGCAGCATTAACCTAGAATGATAAAAGTATAAATATATGGGTAATGTAATTTTAGGCAAAAAGAGTTTTATCCAGTTTTTAATGCCAAAGTTGCAATAGATATACTGTTCAAATGTTATGAAATACTACTTAGATTTTTTAGAGAATTAATTAATAATTTTAATGTTAACATTTTACAACAAGGTTCATTAGTTAACATAAGTTAACTGCATTAGTTAACATGAACCAAGATTAAATACTTCTACAGCATGTATTAATCTAAGCTAATTTCAGCCTTTACTAATGCATTATTAAAAAGTTGTGTTTGTTAACATTAGTTAATGCACTGAGATAACATGAACTAACATTTTTTACATACCATATGTATATAATATATGTAAAATACATATATATAATGTTAACAAAGATTAATTAATACTATATTAAATATTGTTGTTCATTGTTTGTTCATGTTAGTTAATATATTGACCAATGTTAACAAATGACCTGATTGTATGTTTATCAATAACTATTAATGAGCATTTAATTCTAAACTAGCTACTAACTATTAACTTCTACTAACTAACAGAAACTGCAGACCTTATATGAAAATAAAAGTTTATTTACTATTGATTTTAATGAGGGGACTCATAATTCAGCAGAGAGTCAAAATTCAGCACAACACCGGTGTAGACAAGGCGAGAGAGAGGCGAATATTTAGCTTGAATTTCTGAAGCTGATGATGACCATTTTTACTGACCGTTTAAAAAATGCATTTATGAATGCTTCAGCTCCTACAGTATTTAATATCATCTTCATGAAAAGCTCTGCATGTGCTTTTGTGCTCATTTAAAACAAATAAGTGACGGGGCATACCTGTGGTCCCAGTAGGCTTGTTTATAGCTGTCATAATCTGGGATGTCAAAGTCATCAGTCTCCCAGGTGCACTGATCATATGGCAAATCTCTCCACTTAATCAGGTAGTGTACATCACCATCCTTGTCAAAACTTAAATTTACAGAATACAGTCTTAAAACATGTAATTATATCCAAATGTTCTGCTTGAAAACTATGTTGTCTTAAGTATCGCATCGGCACTAGTCAGTGGTCCACTGTACCTGTGGTTGATGATCCGGTGAATGATCATCCACTCCGGCTTGATGCCGTAACGGTAGAATCGTTCCTCCATGGCTGCATAGTGAGGGTCTTTGCTCCTCCTCTTCTCGCTGTTAAGTTCCTCCTCCCCAGAGCCATAGTCGTATGGTGGCGGTTCGTCCATATCGTTCTTCCTCTGATAGTTACGGTACATTACTGTGTGATATAGCTCCAACTGCATCAAGGGAAAAAATAGTAGATAGAAGGACAAGCCAAAAGAGCTTGCATGGTTTAATGATTTAATGAAGCTGGCTCTGCATAGGTAATGTGGGAATCCCACCTGCAGTTCGCTGACCCAGGAGCAGTGCCAGTAGGACAGCCCAGCCCATTTCACAAACAGCTGCCTCTCTGGACGACCCTTCAGAGGAATTTTGGCCAAACCGTCCACCTTCTCTCCATCTCGCCCAAGGGGAACCTCTGGTGGTAGAGGAGGATCGCTCCAAAGCCAGTGCAAAATCTTCTGGACTTTCCCTTTTAACGGGGCACACTAGAAAAAAAAATATGAATGCACAGTGTTCAAAACAATCCATGCCTTTAGTTGGCCTTTAATAGTTTACAATGTCATGAAAATGCTTTATTTTTGGGTTAATAATAGAGCCTTAATAAGCATTAAAATGCTTTAGCATTAATTTCAGCTATATCAAAGACACATCAGAATGATTTTAACTGAACCGAACCATGCATCGCGGACAAAGCCACTCTCCATTGGGAATTTCAGGAAGTGGTGGGTTGAGACAGTGGATGTGGTAGGAGGAAGGGCAAGTGTCACAGCACAGCAGCTCTCCTCCGTCCTTACACACTCTGCAGAACTCCATGTGGTCATCTTCCTCCTCACCAGCAACCTCATCTTCATCCTCCTCATCATCTTTGGCCTCCCACTGAATGCCTTCTTTTTCCTGAGAGACGAGGCAGTAAACTGTCAGTCTGAATAGCACAGGTTCTGTGGTCTTGAATATACTAGAATGTGTTTTCTTTGCAAGTATATGCTCGTGGTGAAGAAAGAGGGATTTCCTCACACAGTGGGGGCAGCTCCATTTGCCCTCAGGGGCTTTCTCCAGTTCTGGATCCAGACACACCAGGTGATATGCTCTGGGACAGGTGTCACATAGAATGATCTCTCCTCCCTGTTGACAAACCTCGCAGTAATCTTGATGGTCTGTCTCATAGCCGTCTCCATCCTCTCCTACATTGAAGAGAGTTTTAAAGGGAAACCTAAATGGTCTACTGAACAGTAGTACTGTGCAATTTTTACTACAAAACACTTTTCAATACAACAACCCATCGATTCTGTCATCTAAACAACTGTTCAAAGAATCTGTATCTCTAAAAGCACTTTTATTTAGAAAGGACATTCTGTTATTCTGTTCTTTTGAACTTTCTGTTAATCAAATAATGCTTGAAAGAATGTACCAGGATTGACACAAACATTTGTGACAGTCAATCAACATTTTAGAATGGTTTCTGAAGGATAATGTGACACTGATGTGACAGCAGTAATGCTATAATAACATTTAATTAATATATTAATTGAAACAATTATAGTTCAAAATACTAAAATAACACTAAAGGGAGTGCTATAATATAATGATAATAATAATAGTATATTCACTTTTTCTTTTTTTTCGTCCTCGGCGGGCTGATTTCTTTTTGGGTGCCGCTGAAGTGTCTGAGGGTACAGAGGCACTGTGTATGCTGATGTCATCAAAGTCTGAAAAGTCATCCAGGAAATCCTCCTCGCTCTGAATAATAAGACAGTTCATGCAAAAGGCACAATAAGTCTTCTTCAAAAATGAAGAGGTCACACCTTGGAAAAGAACTTCAGTAGTTTTCCAAGGCCGGTAAAACTGGGTGGAACAAAAACAATGGGAAACTATATCTGTACAAACGATCCATGAATTGTTCTGGAAAGTGAAAAAGCTAAAAAAAACTCAGATTTTCTCTCAGTTGAAAAGCTATCTTTCCATGTGATACACTTTAAGCTAGAGAAAGATTTGAGTAAAAGTGTGTTCTCACCGAAGAGCCTTTTTTCCTTTTTCCACCCTGGCCTGCTTTTGATTTGGACTTCTTCAGTTTCCCTTTCTTTTTTGTTTCTTTCACTGGCTTACTTTTTTTTTTAGCACCAGGCCCTGCAATGCAGTCCAGATGAGATAAACAAAACAAACGTTTTTTTGATGAGATCTGAGAACAATACTCCTTTCTTCAGACATGCATCCTGAACACATTCTACTTTTGCAAACCTGTATTTTTGTAACACAATTAAAGCTAAAACCTAAATTATTTTCATGTTAAACTATTTTCTATAGTATTCAACATCAACTAACATGAATTTCCACATTTTGAAGTTGGAACGTTCCACTTAAGCAATTTTGGGAGTGAAAAACCAAACACATTTGAATAAAGAACTGCCAACAGCCAATCATTAATCATGTCACATGCAGTATGTAAACAATGTAAAAACCTCCACTAGCTACTTTTGGAAATCTGATCCTATACTCCGTAACATCAACAAGAAGAAGATTATGTTACCCTTTCCCTCTTTGGTTTTGGCTTTTTTGATTGGCCCAGATGGTGAGATCTGTTGGATACTTCTAATACAGATGGGTGGAGCCACATTGACAGTTTCCACGGCAGCAGCTACGGCAGCCGCTACAGCAGTTGCAGAGGTGCCTTTGAAAGGGTTGTTCGCACTGAACTCTCTCCACTTTGCTCCAAGCACCGTCATCATTTTTGACATGGGGATCTTGGGGTTCTTCTTGGCGATGAGAGGCCTAACCGCAGAAAAAAAGATTTGTGCCGAAAGTTTAAAGCAATAGCTTTGAGAGGCTATGTACTGTAGTGATTTTACCTCAAGTATTAAATATTCTCCGGTACTATGAATCAGAAATCAGAAGAGTCTATCAAATATTATGCTGGTTACAGTAGACATGCATGGTGTGACAGCACATCTTGTTTCAATGCCTGTTATTAGAAAACCTGTCATCATAATGTCATTGCTCCATACAGGCATTAGCTTTTGCCAGAAGGAACGTTTTAAAATAGAACAAGACATCTTGACAGCAGGGCAAACGAACGTCCATGTAGAAGAAATCCTACCTAAGAAACTGGCTGAAGGCTTTGTAGTTGGTGATGGTTTTATAGTCGTCTTCTGAGAAGGCATACTGCACATCTTCAAGACCCCACTCTTGCATCAGCTGACTGGATGACTTTGGCTCCTGGTATCACATGAGAAATTCTTATTCATTTATTTCCCTGGCTAACAGAGCATAATATAACATTTTTAAGTGGGAACCTTTAAGTTTCCATCATCATCATCATCCTCGTCCTCTTCATCATCTTTCTTTCGCTGTTTGGTTTTCCTCTCTTTCTTCTCTTTTGGCTTCTTCTTTTTCTTCTTCAGGGAGCTGTAGGTGCTGCTCTCACTTCCAGACCTGTGACCATGATCTTCTCTGTCTGACATGTCATCTAGCCCACTGGGAAGCCCCTGTGAGGACAGGCAGAGACATTGAAGAAAAAGAAGATGAAGCACTCATGTAAAAATTAATAGGAGAATTGTTATGCTTAATATGGTGGCTGTAGGAATGGAAGTGCAGACTTTCAGAAAAGAGCCAAATTCATTTTTGGTGCAATCTGAACATACAAAAAAAAAACTTTTTTCATGATTTAAGCATGAAGCATAAACAAATTTAGATTTTATTGCTGATTTGATGTTATTGAAATTGATAGTAACAAACTAATTTCCAAATTCATAGTAGCAAGTGTAAATTTATTACCATAATGCTAACCAAAACAGCTTTGGTTACTTAACGTATCCTTGGTTTCCTTAAAGGAGGGAACGAGATATTGTGTAATTGCTAGGGGAAATCCCTTTCTCCAAACTTTCCTAAAGCCTCAAATTTTTTGTCTGTGTAACAGCTACTCGTGATCCATGATCCCTTTTTTTAGGGAGCCAAGGCCACATTAAAGGGACAGTTCACACAAAAATTCTGTCATTAATTACTCCCTCTCATGTCATTCCAATGACCTTTATTCATCTTAAAATGTATGGGCCTGGGAACATTTTAGTTACATTGCTGTCTATTCTGTCTAGGGACAGAAAGCTCTCAGATTTCATCAAAAAAAACTTAATTTGATTTCTGAAGATGTACAAAGGTCTTTTGACACTGAGACAAGCATCACTAGTTTTGGTGATTTACTCACCCTCAGGAACAATATGATATCTAATCACAATAATATTGTAATATTGAGCCTGTATCAAATCTTAGCAAAACTCCACTTCCCAAGAAAGGGTTTCCGAGTGGTTGTCTGAATACTGTGGGCATTGGTAATGCCCTCGAAATGCTGGTGTGTTTTACTGTGCTTTGAATGTATAACCCACCACTCCAAGATATGTGCACTTATCACATTAGATAAACAGGCCTCTAGACCAACTTTTTCCACTGGCTGCACTGGTGCACATAACTTTTTATCTAGGCAATATTGATATGTTTTAAATGATTAACTAACCCCATTTCTACACTGAACAAGATGGTTGTTGCACCGCACTGCAACAGCGAAAGTCTGTCAACAGTAGACGCGACAAAGCGATCGTTGAAAATCATTTGAAATTTGTGTCAATACGTCATAAATAGAGCACAGCATACTTAACTTAACTTAACATTCTTAATGAATAAGTTGTCAAACTTTCTTTTCATTGAAATTAATAGCAATCCTAACCCCGCCCCTAATCCTAACCCCTTCCCTCACACCTAACACTAAACCTACCAATACTAGGGGAGTCATAATCTGACAGGGGGTCAAAATTTGCACTATTAAAATATTCTCTGATGAAGGTAAATTTAGCATTTCCTGTGGAAATCAGGGTCCCAGAGTCTGGAGGAAGAGAGGAGAGGCACAGAATCCATGTTACTTAATATAAGAAGTTCTATTTATACCAAATGTAAAAGCACACCAAAAAGTGTCACGAATAAACCTCAGGCTGAAGAAAAAGTAAATTCACATCTGTAAAGTA
>JAUMHG010000051.1:9053859-9088075 GCA_032359395.1 Enteromius anoplus | reverse complement strand
AACAAAGATCTAAAAGCAGTTTAGCAGCAAACTTTGTAAAAACTAATATTTGTGTCATTCTCAAAACTTTTGGCCACAACTGTACACTGGCACAATTGTTTATAATTTCGGCTCTTTATGCCTCAAGAATAAAATTCCAATAACACAATCCAAATGAAATTTTAGAGCAGACTTTAAGTTTTACTTCAATATTACATAAAATGCTAGGAATAACATCCCTTATTAATCCGGGGCTCAAATGTAATTGGGCAAATAAATATATTATAACATATTTATTGATAATCCTTTTCAGGCAATGAATGCCTTAAGTCTGGAACTAATAGGCATCATCAAAGACCAGGTTTCCTCTGTGATGCATTGCCAGGCCTTTACTGCAGTTGACTTGAGTTTGTTGTTTGTTTTTGGGTCTTTCTTCCTTTAGTTGTTTCTTCAGTAAATGAATTGCATGCTCTGTCAGGTCGATTGGCTTGGCCATTGCATAATATTCTATTTTTTTACTTACATAAACTCCTGGGTTGCTTCTGCGGTATGTTTGCAGTATGCTGTCCAATCAACTTTGCTGCATTTGACTAAATCACACTGTTCCACCATGTTTCACAGAAGATGTTGTATTCTTTGGATCATGAGCTATTCCAAACCTTCTCCATACTTTTTTCCTCCCATCATTCTGGTACAGGTTCATCTTAATTCCAGCTGTCCAATAAATGCTTTTCAAGAAGTGGTCTGGCTTTTTTAATATATTTTTTTGGCAAAGACTAATCTGACCTGCACCTTGTGGAGAACCCTCTGTATTTACTCTGATGAAATCTCTTAATTGTAGACTTTGACCGTGACACACCTGTCCCTCAAGGAGAGGGTTTTTTCTTGGCTGGATGTTGTGAAAGGGTTTTTCTTTACCACAGAGAGGATCATCCAATCATCCATCAGGCCTTTTTATGTTGCCAGTGCACTCTTTTTTGTCTCATAATGGACCAAACTGTAAGTTTGGCAACTTCAAATGTTCCTGCTATGGATTTGTTTTGTTTTTGATTTGCCTAACAATTATCTGTTTAACTTGTATAGAGTGATACTTTGACTGCGTGATGTGGGTTCACAGTAACAACTTCCAAAAGCTAATACCACACTTAGAATCAACTACAGAATTTTACCTACTTAGTTGATGTCAGCACACGCCTGTCCATTAAACACCTTATGAGACAACTGTCTAATTACTTAAAAAGGGGGGAGGGTGCATATTAAAGAGCTGTAATTCTTAATAACCTTTCCTCCGATTTTGATGTGAACACTCTCAAATGAAAGATTTGAGTGTGCACCTATCGATCTCTTTCTGTCCGTTCTGCTGGGTTTGCCTGTAAAGAGGATGCTCCTTCACTCCATTAGAGAAAAAGCAAAGATTTTTGTTGACACACTGAAAAGGGGAGCAAAAGGAGAGAGGTGAGGTCTCTGCCACCTGCTGAACTGTGAATCTCTCACTGTAAACAAAAACTACTGTCTGGCAGCGCATATTCACTGTAACACTTCAATGATGCCATGCTGTCAAAAAGGCTAAGCAGGAAAAAAAAAGACATCAGGAAGGCACCGTCTGCAACCGGAGTACTACGGTGCAGCTCCTGCCGCCTGTCTATCGTCAGCTCAGACGGCGGCCCATGAAATATGCAGCGCGTGTGGTGGAGTCAATCAGCTAAAGCCCTGTCCCGCGGCCCACCACGCCCCGTGGGAGCTGCCGGAGATGGGGCTTTCCCAGCCTCTTGGATGCTATCCTCGAAATCCATTTAACCTTCATTTAGCTGCCACTGTTTGAGGACTTCAGCTCTGGTGAGAGCAGCCCTTGCACGGTTCAAGCCTCGCTTGCAGCCCTATAGGGCATTTTGGGTATTTACTCAAGTAAAATACAGAGCTCCCCATCTCTCTGTCAGCTGCTGGGAGGTTTTTTCTTATTCCAATCTTCTGCGGCACATAAACAGAGCAGTTGCCTGCGAGATGACGGATATTTAGGGCAGTGCGTCTGCAGTACATCTCACAGGGAGGCTCTTTCATGTCGGCAGAATATGTCTGCTGCCTGCCAGGCGCATCAAGCTCACATCTCGTCTTCATTCATGTCTCACTTACAGTCGTGGTGATGCAACACAGCACTCTTGAAGTGAGGATATCTCGCAAAGGCTTTACATTGTCTTGCTTTTTAAATTTTGTCGTTGTGAAGATTCATATTTTTCCTCTATGTATGAATAGGCTGAAGTATGTGTCTTTTTTAATACTAAGTCACTTTATCATACTCTTTTGGGGTATATGCATAATAATAAGCTGAATTGTATATTTTTTCAATAAAATCCAACTCCAATTTAATATGCAAAGAAAATCTATAAATAATAAATCATCTGTAGCCTGATTTCCCCGAAACCGTCGCTCTATTTTTGCATTTCGGGCTCTAATAGGCAGTCACGTTTTGTGCCGTGTTCCCGAGTAAACAAAGCCTCAGTCAGGAACCGCCAGGTGTTTAAAAGCTGTGCTTCGCTATTGGTAGCGAGGCTGAAAATGTCACACAATTGTGTGTCAGCTAGGCACGGACACTTTGACCTTGCAACAAGGGCTGGGTCAGTGCCGCACTCCATTAGAGATGGGATTCACGGCCGGTCTCGCTGTTAGGAAGAGGAACGTTTACAGGAAAACGCATTAGCTGTCTGACAGACTGCGTATGTTAATAGTGCCCCCACCGTTAATGTGATGAGAAAGCATGGTTAGAACACCCCCTCATTGAGACCTTCAAGTTTTATAGGCCGTGTCTAACTTTCTGAAGACTATATCCATTCTCTAGGTCCCAAGGCTGATTCACAAACCTTTGCTCTGCTTTGCAAAGAGATACAGTGGCAAAAATTGCAAGTACACAAGCAAGTAGTCTAAAATTAATGTCCTAATAACCTATAAAACAAGAACAAAGTCACTGTAATTGAGTTTAGATGCTATAATTATTTTATGCCGGCATGGATACGCTACACTAACACTGCAGTAATTTTTTAGGTAAAATTTGCAAGATGTTTTAATTTGACACAAACTGTGGAGTCTGATGCAGAGACTGATGACACATAGACATAAGCGTGTGATGCAACAATGATTTACAGGCACGCACAAACTCTAGCAAAGAGGAAGGGGTGTCAGCTTTCACAGCGCAGCTTCCAAAAATAGCCCCCACCGAACAGAGAAGCTCAAGATAATCTTTCAATTTCAAAGATAAGACTATGTAAAAGAAAACCAGACTTCGAATGGTGGAAATCAAGAAGGGGGCAGAAAACACTCAAATGACTTTGGCTCTGCTTCAACCTAATGCGCCTTAATGAGGATCCACATAAAAAAGAAACTCTTGCTAGCATTGTTATGCTTTGACGGACGAATGAAATGGCACTAACAAGAACGGGGCACAAAATAGAGAATGTTTTTCATTATGACTATGATAATTACTTTCTTTGATGAATGACTTAAAGGGATAGTCCACCAAGAAAAACTCACAATGCTCATGTTGCATTAAACCTGTATGGACTTCTTTCTTTCGTACACAATATTTAGAATTCATATCAGTGAGGTCCAAAACAACATTTTCATTCTATGGACAAAACTCTTTATTTTATTTATTTTTTATTTTTATGTGATTCACATAACAGTTTAATTTGTGGGTAATCTGTCCATTAAATCTGCAATTGATATTGCAAATCTTTGAGAAAACGCCTCTCTGGGGCAACTCCACTCCTTTGTTCCTGACAGGCACACTAAAAATATGGACTCAAGTTGCAACAATTTAAAACTAACGTATTAAAATGTGCATATCTTAACAGAAGTGTAGCACATCCATTATCAAAATCCAATGGAGGCGAAATAACATTAAAACCATGCAATTATTGAGCATACCATTGAATTTTTTTATCATGTTTCGTCTTCACGTTTTTATAAATCATCTTTTTGTCTCTTTATATCTGCGGTTAGGGCATGCACTAGTGATCCTTTCATTTCTCCTGGCTGGGGGGCAGCAGTCATGTGTTCTGCAGTGTTTGGATCATGCAGCGAACACTCTTGATTGCAAATCTCACTTTCATATCCTACCACTTTGATAAAAAAGCATTTTCAATAGACATCCTATTACTTTATTATGCATTTTAGATTCACTATTATTCATTTAAAACGTGTTTTTTCTTTACAGGTAAGCTCAAGATGAACCGGACTGATTATTATGGGGTGGTTCGCAATTAAATAAATCTTTAAAAAATGAGCTACATTTATTAATCTCACCAAAACATTCAGCGACTACCTCGTAAAGACTATTTAGCAAAGGAACCAGTGAAGGTGTTGTTCTGGCCTGAACTCAAAGCAATCACAGTGAATGGGACTAAGCAGCATAACCCAAAATCCTGGCCAGTCCTGCACTGCATAGATTTCTCATTTTTAGCACATGCGGGGGCTTATACTGTCTACACGGAAAGAGCACGCTGGCTCATGAATTATTTCTCAATTATTAATTCTTCTGCATATTGCACATTATTTCAAATCGTTTGCAGCCCTCAGCTGCGTTCATCTCAGCCATGTTACCGCCTCGTAAAAAAAGAAGGTAAATACGCGATTGGGGTGCAAATGAGATACTCGTGCTCAGGTCTGTCACGTGTTTAATTCACGACTAATTCAGAGGCAGCCTAGACTGGGCTGTAAAGGAAAAACTATAAACGTATTGATTTTATTGAACTGAGGGCCGTGAATGTATAAAAGCCATGCAGGCACCACAGAGTCTTAAATACAAGGATTCTCCATTACACCACTGAGAACCGTGCTCTCACAACCAATGGAGACCAAGCTATCACTAAAATAAATAATAATTATAATAATAAGACTGATGGGATGCATGCCCTTCACCAGAAAAGCACAGAAAGTATTAAAAGAGTGAAATCATAAGGATACAGCAGTCACCAGCAGTGATTAACCCATTGATAAGGTTGGGTTTTAACCTTGTACGCAAAGGGAAGCATATTCATATTGACCGAGAAAGATATGCAGCATCAACATAAAGTGTCACTTTTCAGCATCAATTTTCTGCAAAGTAGCTCTTGCACAAAGCATCAGTCTCATACATTCATATAAATTAAGCAAAGGTCCTTTTTTTAGCAAAGGCTCCACAGGTTTACACTGTAGAAAACATTTGATTGCAACAGAAAACAAATTGTAAACCTGCTTATCTACAGTCCTACAACACACTTGCTTGCTAACTAAATAAATACATAAGGTAAAGGATATGACATTTTATTATAAATGAATGCAAATAAGTCCAATCTTGGGACAACTACAGACTAAGCAGAACAATTCTGCTAAACTCTATCAATACCACTGCATTTTACACCAACAAAAACATCATTAATAATAAATCAAATAGGTTTGTATATTAAAATCATATAATGTAATGCCACATACTTTTAGGAAGCCTAAAATATAATATCACAGTTAAGTTTTGACAGTCATTTTTAACTGTAAATTTAACAAACCTTTTGTAAGATACTATGCCTTGGTGAAAGTCTCTGTGTCTCTCAGACCACAGAGGCAGTGGATCATTGTAGCTGATGTTTTCCTGTCACACGTGGCTCTATCAAGCACATGCACTACTTCTACAAGACCCAGTGACCATAGAGTAGCACTACCAGCTTTTTAATATCCCTAAGAGAAATGCCATAACACCTTTTCGGTAAACTGATAGCTTGCTTAGATCAGTTCTTTAACAATGTAGAAATCCCTACAGCTTGGTCTTGCATACTATTTTTACTGCAGCATTGCCATGCACCAGACTTTATATTAAAACAGTCCATCAGGTTTAGAAATCATTGTGCACAGTGGGTGCAATATCAGAGCAGTCTGACTGGGAAATAAAAGACAGTGGGTGCATGCATAACTCATTTATATGCAAAGAAAAATGCGCATGTAAAAACAAACAGCCGGATGATGGAATACGAACAGCTACAGGAAACGGTTTTATCTCAAAGAGAATCCCAGACAGATGGTCTGCCGGCGGACAGTCGCGCTTTAATGACTCAAATACAGTCGGACAGTGCGCCGTTATTTTTGGACGAACAGTGTCCGGTGTGAGAACAGAAGCTACTGAGACTATAATAAATCGCACGCGCGTCAAGCCCCTCTTCCTCCGCATTCAACTAGGCGTAGCAGCGCAGTTATGAAGGGCAGAACTCTCCCTCCCCTGTGACTCTTTACCCCCTCACCTGGCACGTCGTCCTCAAAATCCATATCGTCTTGCCCCTCATCTTCATTGCTTAGCGATCCGGGCATCTTTACCGCATAACAAGAAAATCACATCCGAGATACAGGAATAAAGTCCTGAAACTTAACCCTCTGAATGCCTAGATTTTCAGCTTCTGGGGAGACGTCCACTGAAGGTGAGGCTAATTTTCTTTTAATATGCTCTCAATAAAATAAAAGATGGCTGCCCAGTTTAAAAAAAAAATCTTTCCCTTTCTCCCTCTTCTCTATCCAAATCCTCCAGTCTGAAAATAAGAAAGAGACAAAAATGGAACACACATGCCCAGATTGTGACGTCTGGTCGGTTGCCATGGCAATCCATCCCATAGTTTCCCGATACAACTAGTTAGTGCTCTTCGCCTGGTCACAGGCTTAACTAGTAGTGAGAGCTGCGGTGGTCGCATTGCCCTTTTCCGAGTTCGAGGATTGGGAGGTTATACAGGGAGACATACGGGAGAAAGTTCCCCTCACAATCCCTTTCTGTCAGGCGAGGGAAGGGCATAATAGGAGACTGAAAAAAATGATTTTTGTTCTCCCGCTTCTTTTTTTCGCAAATTTAGGTCGGACAAATTAAATATCCAAGGTCAGGGCTGAACGTACATCTTTGACGACTTAGTTTAGAGATGTTGTAAAGGGACTTAAAGGTACAGTTCACTCAAAAATTCACTCACCCTCACGTAGTTTTTAAACCTGCATGACGTATCGCGAATCACGAGCCGTTGCCAAGGATACGGCAGCGAGACGCTCAATGTGATCAAGCCAGACAAAGACATTTAAAATAACCTCCATACATCATGCAAGAAGCATTCAAATTCCTAATGAACCAAAAAAACATTAGCATAAACTGACCTAAGCAGATTTGCCGGGTCTCTCAGTTTAGCTCCTAATACATTAAGCTTGCCCAAACAGTTGAGCCCAAGCTTGGCGAACCAGCTAAAACTAGCAACCATTTTAGACTGGTATATATGGTTCAGCTTATCATGCAGATTTTTCCCTATTAAATGAACTCTCTGAACCCTTTAAGTGCACAAACTTTGTTGCTATGGAAATTATTGGACCTGTCTGACTGGTGGTAAATGAATCCTTTATGCTTTAGTGCAATAAAATAAATAAACAGACTTCTTTGGCTCTAAAAATAGAATGAAAATGCACAATTATAAATCAAACGGATTCATCCAGTACTCTCCCTTTTCATCCCAGCAAAAGAAAGAACATTTTGACCATACTGCAATGAACACACCAGAAACAAGAGAACTGATTTCTTTTGAAATTTTATTGAATTTACAAAAGAGTGGCATGGATTTAATCTTCATCATCCTCCTCCTCATCCTGGTTGATCTGGAAGTAACGCAGTTCATAGCTCTCCTTGGTGTTTGCTACTACACGAAGCCAGTCACGCAGGTTGTTCTTCTTGAGATACTTCTTGGTAAGATACTTCAGGTACCTGAAAACAACAAACATACACAAACAGTTCATTTTCACAACTTCCATATTGTTGCATCGGACTTTCAAATGAGACCATTATACGGTAACAGACACTGTAACAATACCAAAAATTTGAAATAAAGGTAGTACCAAAATTACTATAAATATGGAGACAGGCTTTATAACTAACAGCTTTGAATTCACACCACTTAGCTTACTGGGTAAAGGAAAAGATTTATAAAATTCTGCTTTGTTTAACAACCACTACAGTTATCAAAAATACCTTTATATAGAAAGGCACATAAAGACTCGAGTTAAGGTGTAAAATCATATACACCTTATAAGGTGTAAAATAAGTAGTAGTGCTTTTAACAGCTTTTCTCAAACAAATATTCAATAAAAACAAGTAGTACATGTCACAACACAATAGTTAACACAATATTAATAACGTGTAAATGTCACATAAAAGCCCTGCATGATACTTCACATCGCAAGTCATTACACAAATCATAGTAATTCCAGTCATTTCCAGGTAGCTGAAGGAGATGTGATGTTCAAGGAGCAACTTTCAAGATGCTTTGTCTAACAATAATAATGCTGGCACAGAAAAAAAAAAAAAGTCTAGTGAAGCTCCAAGCAGTCTGTTCCAGTAAGCAGACAGAAATCCAGCATCAAATGAAATGCATTGTCTATATATCACAAAAAACAACAACTTCGAACCAATGATGGAACTGGCAGTACAATACTGCGCACTTTCAATCTGCAAAACATGTGGGCTGTTAGTCACAATGACGACATGCACACGTCGTGCAAGCACTGCACGATTCAGCAGCCTTCTGTGTGAGTGACTGATTTATGAAGAGTAAACGATGTTCATTGACACATTTACCCAAGGCGAATACATCCGGTTCCAAGAATGCAGAATTTCTTTAGGCATAAATACGTTCAAAATCCCCTTTATTAATCACACATCAAAACACAGAAGTAAAACAACAGCAATCTATAAAAATAAAAAAAAACTGGGAATGACAGCATGCACAATGCAAGAAAATCGAACAAAACCGAAACTGCACTGGAAAAAACAGCAAATATATATTAATGGTAATAAACTGTTTAAAGTCTGTTTAGCTGTTTGGTAATGCATAAGCTTCATTTCTCAAATCTTTTATAGGTCACAGAGAAATAACAGGCAAAAACTAATAGTTAGCAGCCATTCACATGCATTTGCATCTCTAATCTCAGACTTACCTCTTAGAGAAGGGAACTTCAGATGTCACTGTGATTTTGCTCTTGCTCCTTTCAATGGAAACCACCCCACCTCCCAAATTACCAGATTTCCCATTTACTTTGATACGCTCCTGAAGGAACTGTTCCTGCAGAGAGACAATAGCAGACATGCCTATCAGATCCCATAGAAATATAACTACAAAGCCACCAACTATTCTGACACTTGTGCATCTGTGATACATTTACCAGTAACTGTTTCTTTTAGGAAAAAAATAAATAAAAATCAGAATATTATTGATACATTTGACGATCAGAATGAAGTCTGCTATGCAACTTTTTCTGGCCATAAAGGCCTCGTTTGCACTGCAGGTTATATGTTGATGCTCAATTCTGATTTGTTGCCTTTATCAGATTTTTCTGGTGGTCCGTTTACATGTTTTTTTAATTGTGACCCATATCTGATCTGATGCGTTTACACTTGCCATACGATCTGAAGCATCGCGCATGCGTTGTGGTCATTTACTGCCTCCACACGTGCTTCTTCTTGGAAATAATAGCGCACATGACCAGTGTGCCCAAATCACAAATAGTGAATTATAGAAATTAGTTATTTTTATTTCCATATTCACCGGTGATGATTTGTTGTTTATCTTATCTTATCTTGCAGCAATTTGAGGTCGAGTAAGCAAATATTATGATAAAAGTTTAAAGTTACCCTGTTCTTTTATTTATAATTACTACATTAATAATCACAGTATGGCTATTTTTATCTGTAGGCTACTATAAATAAAAACAGATGCAAAAAAAAATAAATAAATAAATAAAAATGAACAAGTAGTAAGAAACAAACAATTCATTACATTTTACCTTTTCACAACTAAACAAAAACATTCATGTCTAAAACAATAACAAATAAATCAAACATAAAAATCCCTTTAGTGTGTTCACTACAAATAAACTGATTAATAAAACTACAAAGCAGTTCAGTGAAGTGCAGCAAGTGATTTCTTCTCTTTTATTGTTCGATTAATAGGCTTTTCGCACGTATCACACACCAGATTTCCCGATCAGCTCCTCAAGCTCACTTAAGACAGAACAGATATGTTTGCATGAATACTTAAATAGCCTACTGCAATTCTGTGTTATGTGTATTAATCGGGATCACGCGCTGTCGGAATTGCGTTATAAATGCAAATAGAGAAAAGGTAGGCTAGATCTAATCTTCTTAGATAATGTGCAGATAAATAAACTTTAAAATGTTTAATTACTATTTGGATTGGAATCGCCAGTTGAGGGCTTAAAAAAAAAAAAAAACCTTTGTGAACCTCAAGTTCTATTAAAATAAAAAAAGTTCCACCTTTTTTGGATGCAGATCAAAATAGCCCGTCAGCATTTACACTTTTCCCCAGCGCAAGTCACATATGACCTCATTAAGCCGCGAAGTACCAAATTGTCACCGTATTAATGACGTACAGAACGCAACGCAGCTAAAATATCCGATCTGCCTGTTTACGCGACAGTCGCACTGACAAAAATCTGATTTATATCTGATTTATTTCCACATATGAATGAGGCCTGAAACCGATCTCAAAATATCCGAATGCATGTGTCTTTTTCCTGTTTACACTGCCGTGCATCAGATCCGATCTGTGTCACATATGAGCAAAAAAAAAAAAAAAGGGAATTGTGTCACATTTAACTGACGGTGTAAACGAGGCCTAAGAGAATGGAAGAAACTGAGAAAACAAAGTTAGTTTTGCTATAGTGTGCCGTTCAGGGGTAGTTTAATCCGAAATGGATTTCAATGGTAGATCGATATGATGTGCATCTTCTATTCTTTCATCAGGATTTTGACAAGTCTGCAGAAATGCATGAGGCTCAAATACTAAAGGGAAGCAGCTTTGCATGTGTACAGTTTGGAAAAACACCCATAATGGCTTTTTGATCAGAGATTTTAAGTTCTGTGTGCACCCTGTCTCAGAAGATCAGTTCACGCTTACAAAGTTAGCCGCATCCATGATGCCATCCTCCACGGGGTGGGTGCAGTCCAGGGTGAACTTAAGGACCAGCTTTTTCTTTTTCCCACCCTTGGTCACCTGCTTTTTCTGTAAGACACAAAAAGACGCACATGTACAAAATCGTTGACAGCAAAATAGCTACATAGCAGAACTAATGAAAACACATCTACACTAAAGATAGGTTTCTACTGTCATTCATCAAAACGAGCTCTAGCAAACCTAGAATCTGACAGTATACTTGACAACGACCAACGATAATACATATTTAAAGGCAATAAAGAAATATATTTGAAAACGTTAGGGAAAATGTTAAATTAAACCTTCAACGCAGCCATATCACATTTGGGTAACGTTAAAGTTACGTTAGCATTGACGTTTCGCTTTGATGGCGAAACTGGTTAACTTATAAACAGAATACCAAAACACAGTTTGTCTAAGTTTGCTATCTATTATCAATTATTTTCTATTATTAAAACAACAGACAGCATACTATATTCGCTCTATGGAAAATGCTAATCAGCTAACGGGTAACGTTAGTTGCTACAACGTGGTTGCTCACGAGCAGGCCTCGCTCGAGACGTCCAGTAAACAAACGCTTTTTAAAAAACAACACCGATGCATATATGCTTTCGTTAACCAAATTGATCAAAGATGCGATGGTTCAGCTTTAATCTCCACTGGTTTCTGCAAGCCTACAGGTACGTGACACACTGTATTTTATCGTTTTTCAGAAACCTGCTCGTACTCACAATCGGGGCCATGGCCGACAGTTTGGCAGAAAGGGAGAGGAGAAGGAGCGCATGCTCATTGAAAGCTTCCTGTTATAATCTATTCCAGATCTAATCGATAGAATCCATGATGCGGAGATTGATTCGTACATTCACTGGATCTCATGAAACCATAAATGTAATTGTACCTAATCATATCTTACCTAAATTATGCCTTTGAGTGTATTAGATAGATCTAATCAAGACTAAACCTAAAGAAATCGGTTTTTACCCAGCAAACATAAAACTTTTTACAACTTTTCACAACGTTGCATTTTGGTTGCAATTGGGTAATGTTGTAGTGCAACGTTTTAAAAACGTTTATAAAAAAAATTAAACCAAAATAAATAGTTTTTAAAACGTTGTAAAAAAAACACCTAACTACGTTTTCTTTAGGTAGTAAAAAAAAACGTAAATATCACGTTTGTTTACTATAAAACTGCAACTTAAAACAACGTTTTAAAATACCAGTAAAATAATAATGATTCATTAAGCAATTCAGTGACTGTGAAACAGATAGCAGTAGACAGAGTCGTACGTTAGAGAACCTAGCTAACGTTATCTCTCTATATGGCTCTGACAGAAGGATAATATAGCCAGCCTATCAAAACGACGTTACAGTAATGTAAATGCTTATTTTCAGTTTTCTCTGCTCATTCAATTGACATATTTTAATCTAACAGCATAATTATCGATTTTGTTGTTTCAAATTGTCATAACAAGCTAAAAGCTTAAAATAAACCATAACACTGAAATTAAAGGAATGATGGTGTAACTGAGGTTAATTAATCTAGATATTGTCATGTTGTAAAGCCCTCGATAAATTAATAACATTAAAAATCGTACTGTTCAAAAACTTTTGGTTGTGCGAGTAACACACACACACACATCTTTGTATAGGCTGTACACACACTGTATGACAAAAACAACCACATATTTTTCCCTTGTATCCAGTTTCCCTCCCATTCACCTCAGTCAGCTGCTGGGCATTGTGCTCCTGTTGAAGAGTCCCAGCATTACTGTCATTCCAGCTGTAGATAGTGGTCAAGACTATAGAGTTAACCCACTGGCCCCTCCTGACACAAGCCAAATTTACTGCCTCAGCTACTGTGCTTTTCTTGAAGGGAGGAAGTGAGTGTCTTAAGCCACTCAGGGAGACGCAGTCTTGCTGGCCACATTATGGATTCCCAAACACCACTATTAACACTGCAGTATGTTTGGAATAATGAATATGTGCACTAATATCGGATAGCATCAATTTAGTTTTTGGAGAAGGTAAGGGGCTTTTTGGGAAACTGCATCGTGAAGAGTTTTGTCTCTATAAAAGCAAAACGTTCAAGTAAAATAATGTGAAGGACAGATTGCATGGTCATGGAGAATTGCATAGCACTATTTATTTATTAATATATGTATATTGGATACAGTTTATGTTAAAAAATAATGTTATGCATTTTGGATTTAGGCTTTAGGACAACCTTGATAAAAGGCTTTGATCCAATTGAAATGTTGAGTACTAGTGTGTAATAATTAACAGTCCTTTTTTTGTTTCTTAGACAATTAAACAACAAACTTTGCTGAAACTCAAACTATTAAAAAAAAGCTTTGACATGTAATACCACAATAGCTTTAGAAATTAACCTATAATATAAATGTTCTCTGAACTTTAGCTAACATACTCACAAAGTTTTGAACACACATTAATAGAAGGATTGTTCAGGTTGCAGGTGATTAATTACACTCAAAATGTTACCACAACCTTTATTTTTATATTGTTCATGGAACTTTTCTTTCTGGAAAAAAAAATTTGCAAAATGAATAATAATAGAATATACTTTCAATCAAACATATTTTTTGTTAGCTGGGATGCATTTTAATTCGGGGTAATAAAAACTGAAATAACACTTCACACACACACACACAGAGAGAGAGAGAGAGAGAGAGAGAGGGCGGATAAAAAAATAAAAATTGATTAATTGCGGGAAGGTCGCGGGTGGATGAGAAAAAAAAATCATTAATGATGGAAATATTAACTACATTCTCTAAAATATGAACGTGTTTGAAACCCAGGCAGACAGACACAGTAACTACATTTTAGTATGCGTTGGCCTGTTTGGGAAGTTAGTGACGCAGACGACAGGCGCTTGCAGGTGAACGACTGTACTGTGCGTCCTGTGAGTGCTCAGACTGACCTGTGTCTCGTATCTCTGTCGACTAAACCAGCCATGCCATTAATTATGAATATATTAGTCTTTTGCACCCGAAAGTCAAATATTATGCCAAATAGAAAAAAAATCGTGCTATGCGCACTTTCACGAGGTAGAAGCTATAACAATTAATGTGTTCAGTTTGTTAAATTGCGCAGTTAATGAATTTCGATTTGGAGTAAGTTTGTAATTTAAAGCTTTCTGTAGATATATTTATATGCAAGTGATGACACTGGTGCCTCCGAGTCCTGCAGAGCGCTTAGCTTCTGTACGCGTCAACGCACATTCATAGGTTAAACATATAAACTAACATTGTGATATGCTTGAACTGTTTTATATCTATGGATTTTATTTTAGGCAAGTCGTGATGATTTGATAAGGCTAAATTAAAATCAAACATTGGCTATGATCAACTCTGGCCACAAAAAAGAAATAAATATATAAAAATGGGTGTCGGCGGATCATTTATTTTAGGGGGCGGATTCGGGTAACGTTTTGGCTCAACCGCGCATCTCTAGTGTGCATAGTGTGTATTGTTTTCGACCAATTAAAGCAGCATAGTTTGCTCCACACTCTAAGAAATACAAAAGGTGTTACCGGGGCGGCACCTTTTCAAAAGGTACACTTTTGTACTTATTAGGTTCAGATATGTACACTTTAAGCGCCTTTAAGGTACCAAAATGGACCCTTTCATGAACAGACATATACCTTTTGAAAAGGTAGCGCCCCAGTGACAGCTTTTGTTCCTTTATTTCTGAGTGTTTATGAAAATATGCTGTTATGAAAAAGTTACTAAAATCATTTGCTATTTTAAGTTAAATAAGAACAAATTAAATCCTGAAAGAAAACCTCACAATTGCTTTATCGAGATCTTAGCACACAACAGGAACCTTTACCTCAAGGACTTTGGGGGTGAGGAAATGGAAATCATGACAGAGGCATTCAATCAGAACCAGCCGTAGCAGACTGAAGCCAAGTTCCTCTATAATGGTTACATTTGAGTCTTCACTTATTCTAATTTTCTTCAAGCTGGATGTTGGGCTTATTCCAAAACGTATCCAAAGCCAAACCTGAATTCCTGTAATCTTTCTCTTTATACAACCCACCCATTATAGTTTTGTGTACATAACTCTCAAGTCTTCTGTTTTGAAGAGTTGTCCAAGGTTTTGATGACAAACAGATGTTCCTCTCATTGTTTGATTCTTTTATTGGTCTTCGCTCTTAAAAATAAAGGATCCAGAAGTTTTTTTTTGGTTTTTTTTTGAAGTGATGCAATAGAAGTGCCATTTTGGGTTCCCCAAAGCAACTTTCTGTTAACCATTTTTCAAGTTTTTTCCCCACTATGTGCAATGGAAATGTTCCACGATCATTGCCAATAAGGAGGTTTTATTTAAAAAGCGTTGAATACAAATGCATGCAAAAGGCAACTAGCCAATATCTTGTTAAGAGCGGCACAAGGCAGTTGGCATTAGGACAGCTGCAGAACATTCACAGTGTTTTAATTGTAGCCTCATAACAAGCCCTCCACAAGGTGGGCTCTCCGATCACATCACAGCATTGTTATTTGATAAAAAACAAGCATCTTGACAAAGGCGCAAAGTGCATTGATCCCACAGCTTATAGCAATTACACACAATCTGGTGCTGATCTATTTTATCGTGTTTAGAAGTGACTCAAAGATCTGCTATTTGTATGCGTTTCTTTATCATTTACAGGGAAAATCAGGAGATGTTAGTGATAGACAACATATCAACCATGGAAATAAATCAGAAAATAACTGGACATTTTGGAGTCATTTCAAGTCAACAAACAGTTAAAATTAAGGATTAAGTAAAGTAAAATTAGGATTTATTTACATTTTTGTTCAACTTACTAGCTATTATTAAATTGTCAGCAGGTATTACTATCACATAATACTATAAATTCATGATTTGATGTTAAAAAGTAATATCATTACTCCTTGGTTGTACTGACGGAAGTGAGAGGAAGAGAGAGTTTTCAGGAGTGATGATATTACTGCGCCGAGGTCAAAGTGCTGTGAAGTGCCCATACATTATCTTTTTTATCCACTTAGAAAATCACCACGTTTTATTTTGTGTCAACATACTTGTTACTGTAACTAGTCATGCAACCATCTTTAAGTGTTTGGTGGTTTGTAAATTCAACCCTGTTTGGATCCTAAGAAATGAATGGAGCTAAGCTAAACGCTAACATAGTGGCTAGAGTGATACAGTGTATGCACTGAGATGGGAGAGATATGTATCAACTCGTCTAAGTTGAGGGAAGTTCCTTTAATGGTTTCTCACTCTATAGCTCTTAATAACGTCTGCTGATACAGCTACTGTATATTAATAACTGTATGTATGTGTAGCTTGTTGTGACTCTAGCTCTAACTTTACCCTGCTATATTTATCCATCGTTGCCCACTGCAAACTTGCATTTGTGTTGTCTAAGTAGCCTGGCTTTACAAGAGCAGTGCAATGGTGCCAGCAGTGTGTGGTTCTGTGGGTTAAAGCAGTGCTTCATTCAGCAATCCAGTCCATTACCACATCTTAACACAATAGAAATGCTGCAGTGTGCTTTTCCAAAATGAGGAATGTTTTATAGTTTTGATTTTATTATATGGTAGGCTGTTTGTTTGTAAGAGAGTCTGGTGGTGTAATCTTTCTCAGTTTAGTGCGAGTGTGGGATCTTGCTTTGCCATTTGGAGTTGCTGATAATGAAGCTTTTGTACTTTGCAGCACCACACACTCCCTCGTGCAGTCTAATCTAAGAATTCACCACTTTGATGCTGTTACTGGCACAAAAGCTTGTTATAATGAAAACAAGACAAATGGAAAGGCAGGATGTACATATCTGTGTCAGTGTGTCATTCAGTGGAGACGGACACATTAACACATTCTTTTTTCTTTTACCCTAAAAAGTTTTAGAATTTTAAAAATGTGTAAAACAAAGAAAGGTTAATTAAATTTAGGACTCTAGACTTTTTCCATATATGGATCATGGATATATAATACGTGTGTGTATGTGTGTGTGTGTGTGTGTGTGTGTGTGTGTGCAGAGCTCTGTAATAACTGATTACATGTATTACTTGTATTAGATATTCCAACATGTAAACAAATGTAACAAATTCAAATGTTTCTTTGCAGATACCCCTCAATCGTGATGGGGACACATGCACTTCCCCCAGAGGACCGCTTGCTGAAGTTCAGCAAACAGGGTAGTACAGTGTGCTTAGTGATGTGGAGTGCAAAGCACAGGTGCCTGAACAATACATGCGCTCCATATATATTTTGAGACATCAGCAGTAACAGTAATCGCTCATCTTTTTGACTGTATAAGCATGTACATATGTGCACAGGATGCTGGGGGCCATGTATTACTGTAACACCTGCAGCCAGCCACTGTGTGAAGTGTGCAACGAGCTCACACACAAAGTCAGGATGTTTTCCCAGCACGGTATTGTGTCTCTGACCAAACGCACCAAAAAGGGCCACTGCAAGTGCTGTGAGTTTTTTCCATCATATCTCCTCTTGCATATATTATTTTTGCAATCTAATTGTCCTGAAGATTTAGGTGTAAAATGAAGATGCAGGTGGGTTTATTTCTTCATCAGAACAGACATGGATAAATTCCATTGAATAGATGCCGTAAAAATTAGAAGTCCAAATAGCTAATAAATTCATCACAATAATAAAGTAATGCACAGGACTTCAGTCCATCAGTGTTTTCTAAAACAAAAATCTGTGTGTTTGTTATAAACAAATGAATAATTAATAATTATTATTCTATTGCATTAAAGGAATGCATTAAATAATGCATATACAGTATCATTGATTGATTAACGTGTGTCTTCCTCTGATGTTCTGCATTTTTATATCAGTGCTCTATGACAAGCTGTACACCATGTTTTCAACCGAGAAAAAGTCCATGCTGTGCATCAAGTGTTTCAGAGACATGCTAATGTAAGACTTTTGCAGTCGGAATTATAAAACTGTACAAAATATAAATTAAATTGATGTGATTATCTTGAATATTTAACTTTAGTGAACTTTATTGATGTGAAATACTGGATCAATCTGTTCTGGTAAGTAAGTAAAAATAAATAAGGAGATGGTTCCAGAAAATGAGTATATGCCATATCATCTTATACTCCTACATTACAGAATGTATAAAAATTTGAATTGTGGTTTTCACAAAATATATTGAGCAGTACGAATTATGTTGATAATAGCAGAGAATCAGCATATGATTTCTGAAAAATCATGTGACGCTGAGGACTTAAATAATGATGCGGAAAATTCAGCTTTGCTACAGGAATAAATTACTTTTTACAATATATTAACATTTTAGTTTTTTTTATTGTAATAATAATAATAATAATAAATGTAAAAATATTTTTGATATTACCTTTTTTTTTTTTAAATACATGTAACATTGACACACATAGTTTATGTGTATATTGAAGAAAATAATGTATGCCATATTTTAAACACAGGTGAAACCCTTATTTAGGTGAAATTAAAAAAATTCTAGAAGCTGCTGGACCAACATATGAGTCAAAGAGTACAACCCCACCGTGGAGGGCTGACAAGTGAGTACATCTTGTACTAACCTCTTTTGCCCTGTAGACAGTGAAGGAGCTGCAAGCATCAGCGTAAGAGGCCATTGTATTGTTGAAGGCCATGCTAGGTGAAGCGAAGAGGAGGAGGAAAAGTGCTGTCTATGCTCTGTTCAACAGCATGCAGGTGAGTAACAGTCCAGAAGGGGGCACACTGAGACCACACACCAGAATAATGGACAGCTGTGAGATGACGAAGAATTCATTCAAACCATATAAGACTAATGCAATTTGCGTTAAACATGGCTAAATATGCGCTTAAAGCATCACTGAAAATTGCTGAGGATAAAAATGGTAAAATCCATTATTTTCTTCCCAAGGAAAAAAGGCCCTGTTAAAGGCAGCTGAAAGGTCAATATTGTCCAAACAAATCCAGTAAGTCTAAATTTTCTGTCCGTGACAGTTTACTCACACGGTTTTGGCAGAGCACAGAGTTGCTGTGTGATGGTGTGTGTTGGAACGGCAGTTGCTTGGGTTGCGTTTCATGAGTCCTGTTATTTGTTGAGATTTTTTTTTTCTCTGTCTCCTTCCCATCATTGCTTGGAAGCTTCCAGGAATTAAGCAATCTAGGACTCAGCATGTATATGTTTGTACCTTTTTATATTAGGGTCATGCAAGAGCAAACTAAGGACAAAATGATGTATAATAAGAACGATTTTGGGAAATATGCAGTGCTTCTTTTGTGATAAAGTTTGTGTTGTGTATACTTTGGCCCATAGAGAACTAATATGATTTTTTCCCCCTCTTTATTTATTCTTTTCCGACAGTTAACATGAAGAGAGAGAGAAGGCACTAAAGGAACAGCTTTCTCATTCGACCACCCTCCTGCCCAACCTTCAGCTACTTTAAACAGATGGTTCATCCAAAAATATAAATTCTGTCATCGATTCACCTTAATGTCATTTCCAAACCATATGACTTAACATCTTATCTTTATTCTCAGATGCACGTGGTCACCTGCTCTGGTTTTCTCAGCTCAGCCAATAAATATGAGTTCTTAGTTATGGGATTTGTAAGTAAATCTATCCTTTATTCTTCAATCATTTTTTAAAATACCCTATCAGTGGAAAGCTTGAAATAGAATAAAGATTATTAACAGAGCCGTAAATGACCCCCTCAAAACATGGTTCATTTGTACTATTTTTAAGTAGTAATTGGGAGGGTTTTATTGTAAAAACCTGGCATCCCTTTCCTTCAAGCAGGTAATGTTATTATGTATAAACATTATTTACTATACACATTATGGTTTTTAATCATATGTTTAATTAATCTAAAGTGCGTTTGGGTTGTTTTGACTAGGGAAAAAAACAACAACTAAAAAAATACAGCTAACTAACAATAAAAACTTAACATAATAAAAAAGTTAGCGGTTTTTGCAGTTAAACTCTTGGGGCTGCTTAATTGTGATTAATCGCTTTCAAAATAAAAGTTTATGTTTACATACTATGTACAGTGTATATGTTTATCACCTATGTATAAATACACACACACACACATATGTATATATTTAAAAATATAGATATTTTTTGTATGTGTATGTTTAGTGTATGTGTTTGTATACATTGAAATTAGTCATTTTGCAGCCCTATGGTTTCCAGATTGCAATGCTTTGAAGACAAAATAATTGATTTCAATTCATGCTGTATGACCATTAACAGCAGTTGATGGACAGATTGTATAGTATTATAAAGCTTCCCCAAAAGCTTCGTCTTGTCCTGAGTGGTAAGGTGAGTTCATGCCAAAACATACTGACCATTGTGCAGATCTCTTACACTAAAGATGGATCGAACCTACAGATAAACACAGACCACCATGTCGAGTTTGTTCGTTGTCTGGAGTCTCTTCTGTTGTTGGGCCAGCGGAGGCCTGGTTCTGTAACTGCAGGAATTACTTTGAGTAACAGGTGAGCAGTTTTTCTGATACTGTACATCATTCATATTATTATGCAAGAAATGTTATATAGCAGCACTGTTATTCTACCTCTATTTGTTTGGCCTTGAACTGACTGTGTTGCTTACTTTGCTGAGATGCTTTTGAAATATACATTAATGAATGAAGGTGGTCTCATTTTAAATGTTGTGATATTTAGAGCTAGAAGAATTGTACTATAAAAATCTAAACCGCACAACATTTTTGCTAAAAATAAATTATAATTTTGACAACAATAAACAAACATTTTTTTTGTTAGTTTGCTGGTAAAAGGAGTCTATTTTAAAGTAAATCAATATAAAAATGTAAATATATAATAACCTAACATGATTTATTTTTAATATTTAATTGACTTTTTTTGATGTAATATAAATGAAGGAATACATAGTATTTTTAGATAAAAATAAATAAATAATTGTTGTTGTTGTTATAATAATTCTATGTTAGGGACGAAAAGGCACCCATTTTGTGCGTTCAGATACAGTAGCTGAATTCTGTCTAATGACTAAGAGCTGAAAGCACACAACAGGAAGGAGACAGTGGCATTACTCTGGTGCTTACTCAGCCGGTTATTAAGCTCCAACAGAGAAACATTTATGTAACTTTCCCTGACAAGCACCAGGTGGCAACTGTCCTGTTATAGCCAGAGTTAGTCCTGTGTCTGTGAGGTGATAACACGAGGCACAGGAACACAGGAGCCAGACTTCCTGGAAAGCTCTCATTCCGGGAGAAGGGCTCAGAGAGTTATGCCACTGACTGGAGCACTTCAGAGACTTATTCATAATACAGCTGCGTATGAGTAGCCTACTGCTTCCAGATCAGTTTGCAGTGAGAAAGATTAGTGCAGCGGAAGCCAACATGTGCTGGTATCAGTGCAAATCTATACCAACAGAGCTTACGAATGAAAGGGATGTGATCCTAAATTCCTATTCTCTAAATTCAGCTCGGATCTCATTGAATTCCGGGTTGTCTCAAACTCCTGTTGCCATGCAGTGAACTATATGGAGTTTTTACAAGCACTTTTCCAAGAAATCGGAAGAGAGGTATATCTGCTTAATGTCTGCATAGATTCCCGTCTATCTGCATAGAGTAGTAGCTATTTCAGGTTGTTTGGCATGCCATAGTACACGCTGTTATACAAAACCTGGACAATATTTGAGTGGATGACAAAATATCAGTCCATGATTAGTGTATGTATTATCAAACAAAGGAACAAATGAATACAAACTAGAAGTCCATATATATCAGTGCTTTCATTTGAAAAAACTGAATTATTTGCACAAAATAACTAATTTAATCGTACCCTTTTCTGTATTTAAACGTGAATACTTGCATAATAATTTTATATTTTTATGATTTCGCACTTAATGTAGAAACAACATAAATGTGGTATATTTTAAATGCATGTTTAACAGCATCTCTTTTATTAAGAAGCCTATTTTTAATAATAAATACTTCTGATGTCTCTAATGACATATTTTGCAATGGCTCCAACTAATATTTGGACGCTAAGGCCAGACCTAAAAATATAAAATAGATGCATTTAAATGATTTAAGTTCTCTATTGCATTTTGAAAACAGGTTTATCTAGCCTAGACAAGGATGGCAGAAAGTATGGTTGCTGTGCTAATTGCATTAAATATTTAAAAAAACATTTGAATGCATCTATTTGTAATTTAATGCTCTGTCATACATTTTCAGGTCTGGCCTAAGCGTCCAAATATTTGTTGGAGCCATTGCAAAATATCAGTCCTAATCCTCTTAGTCCACTGTCATGATTGAAAGTTTCCATGTTGAATTTTCATTGCCACACTATCTGCTCCGCACGTTTTCACAAACGACTCGGCATTACAGCCTTGATGCATCTACATAGAATACCCAAGGTGATAAGAGATCAGAATGAATACAGCCATTCCGTCACAGCAGCCTCCATCTCTCCATAGAGAGTCCAATGACGCAAGTCCCTGTGACAACTTTCCACATCAATCATCCCTACCGTTCTCAGATTTGTGAAGCCCTCCACCAAACAAACATCTGTCCCTGTGCCATCAGACAGGATAGCATGGAGGTCAGGCTTCTCTCACTATTTTTAACAGAATTTCAGAGAAGCATCTCAGATTGTGCTTGTAGCACAAAGCGCACATAAAGGTGCTAGGCCATGAGAGCACTTTGTTCCTATGCCGCTGATGTCACTCCGGTGCCAGCACCTTAAATTGGTAAAAGTTTGGGGGGTGGGACACTTGTCACTTAGGCTCAGAGAACATACAGTGTCCAGACTCACTCGTGGGACTCGTGGAACTAGGAAAGAGAGATTAAACGAGCTTTGAAACTAAGGTAACTCTCCCTTTTTTTGATGTTTGCTTCGTTATGAGCTTTCAATAGACTTTTCATCCTTAAGCTTTTAAATCCTGTTCCTGAACCTCAGGGACTTCCAGCTAAGGTTTGTGAATGCAGAGGTGGAAATGCTGCACTTCTGTGCATCTTTAAATGTATAGAGCATCAATGCATGAAGCTTTAAAATGTATTGGTAGGCTTTTGTTAACTAAAGCTATTTAAAAAAATATTTATTTCAAATTATTTTTAATATATTAGGTTGAAAAAGCTAAACCTAATACTTAAGTTAAACTTGGAGGAATAATTCACTCAAAAGTGATATTCTGTCATCATTTAATTTTTGTTTTTTGGTAAACTATACCTTTAATACTTAAACAAAGAGTAGAAAAGTTGCTTTGGGTAACTGAAATTAATATATTTAAGAGGTACCAAAATAACAAATTTAAATGTAATAATTTAACTACAAATTATTTAATGACGTAATTAAAAATAGAAAGCTAAATAGAAATATAAAAACCCAATACAATTAATATAAAGTAATATAATTACTACATTTATTATAAAATTAAAATAAAAAACAAAACCATATAATAATAGAATATTTATATTAAATATATGTCTAATATTCAATATGTTAATATTTAGAATATGTATGCAATATACATATATATTATATAAATTATATATAATTATCATAATATATTTTATATTAAAAGACTACATAGATGTGTATTTATTATTAATACATCTTTTTTTATTAATCCTGTTTTGGTTTAAACAAATAAATAAAAAAGATAACACATAAGGTTTTGTTTTGTTTGATGTCCATTTAATTGTTTGTTAACTGTTTATCAAAATTATTACTAATTGATTGCATTAGTACCTGTTTTTCCTTTAACTTTAGAGAATGTTAACAGGATCAAATAATAAAAAGTCAAATAATTTAGACTTCTTTTGGGGAGTTATTTTGAATAAAGTGTCCCTCTCTCTCTCTCTTATCCTACCATAGGCTGTGCCCTCTGTCTATTTTGTGCTTTTCCCCTTCTCTCAGTGAAATGCCTTTTGGCCGCAGACCCACCTTTCACCGAAACATTTGCACCAAGTTGCTGCTGGCTGAGGGCAGAGAATCACCCTTCACTGAGCACTGCTACAACTTTGAGAAGAGCTACAAGGTGAGAATTAGTCCTCGTTCGGAAATAAATATTATTTATGTATATGTGTATTATTTTATTAATATGCATTTATGTACAAGGTTCTTCAGACAGAGGTCCAGAGGCTAAAGGACGAGGTTCAGGAGATGCACAGAGACCTAACAAAACATCACTCCCTCATCAACACGGACACTATGGGTGAGATCCTGGAAAGGTCTCTACTCATTGATGAACAGATCGTGTCTCAGTACTCCACTATGCAGACCCAGAGGGCCATATTTGAGGAGGTGAGGCTAAATTATAATTCCCTCAAAAACATTATTCTTTTAAAACACAGCCGCAGCAGTTTAGCATATTCTGGATGTGTTTCTAGATATGGGATGTGACCTTTCAAAGGGTAACCAAAGAGCAAGAGATCTTCGAAGGTGAGGAAAAACAACAAGCTGTATGTGTTGCCTCAGGGTTCATTTTAATGTGCACGTTAAGCTGTTTCCTTCCACTAATTAGTCAACTAATTTATTTGCTAATTACAGCACAGCTCCATGACCTTCTGCAACTGAAGCAAGAAAATTCCTATCTGACAACCATTGCACGGCAAATTGGACCCTACATCTTATCCATAGCAAAAGTAAAAGAGCGTCTGGAACCCAGGTTATTTTGAAATATTCATATTTTGTATTTGAATATTTTACAGTATTCCAGTGGTTTAAAGGAATAATTTGCCCAAAAATGCACTCATTGACTTATTGTCTGAATAAGGAGAGAAATACACACAGATAAAGCACCATTTACAAGCGGTAACAGTCCTAAATAAGTAATGGGATTTCGTTGTGAGAGTATACCAAGCGATTTTTTGTTTTTAGGGTTAGGGTTAGGCAAAAGTAGCAGCTTAAAGTGAAACCATTGTAAGGATGGATTTGTTTCTTAAAAATACTCAGCTTTTCATTAAACAAGACAACAAATTGATGGACTGGAGAGATGTGGATTACTTATTTACCCTGTTTGGAGGGTGACATTTTCAGCAAAATTGAATTTTTAGGTAAACAGTTCCCTTTTAATCGTTAAATTATGTATTCACAGGTTTCAAAAGCCTGAGAATGACTCTGTGGACACTCTAGTAAAATAAGTGAGAAAGGCGCTTTGACTGCTGATCAAAACAGGTGATGCATTTGATATGACTTTATCACAGCATGTTTTAAAACATTATAAGACAGAATGACGAACCATTTCTTCCTTCAGCTGCAATGAGAAGAGTCATTCAGCAGGATGTGATGGCACTTATCCTGCCGCCTGGTGAAACACTACTAAAGAGCAGTGACTTCTGCTGGCAAGGAAAGCAGATAAATATTTCAAAGGTCTCTTGCGGCAAAGAGCTGCCACTGTAGAACTGCATGTCAGGATGATGGTGAACACTGGCCACGAATATGGCATGTGCTTTTAAGCATGTGCTAGATGTCAACACATGAACATGGGGCTTTACGGTAACTGAAAAATAAGAAGGACATGAATGGAATATTGATGACATGAGTGTCAAATCAAATGGACCTTGACTATGAAACCTTTGGATCATAAATGTTTCACAGACCAGTGGATTATGTTGTTTTTTTATTTGTTTGTTTTGTTGTTTACTGAGACTATAAAATGTAAACTTGAGTAACATGTAATAAAACAAATTATTAAATTGTAAATACTAAAGTATCTATAGTAAATTTAGAGTAAATTTCGTGCTCGTCGAGTCATGATTGTGATTCATAAAATGTTTTTATGTGTACAGTCAAATAAATACAGATTGTAAGTGCTGAAGAGCCTTTTTGAGCAAAGGTTCGGTAAATAAAATACAATAAGAAATATGATGAACTTTATCCTTCATACTAGCTAGAGAAATGCTACTATACTAAAGCTAGAGGGTTTGGTTTTTCAGTGCACTGCAGCCATCAGGTTTCTGTGAAATGCTGGATCTGCTGATAATGGCTGTCATCACCTTCCTTGTGTATGAGAATAGAAAGAGAACCTAACGTAGCATCTCATAAGATCAGTTTACAGCACTTCAGACCAACGCCCCAGAGAATGCTGTATAAACAGACATAAATGAACACAGACCGAAAGATAAACAGCTAGCCAAGTGTGGCAAGCAGCCATTCGTGGAGATTTGTGGGAAAAAAAAACAGAAAATGACTATGACATATATTTAAGAAATATTGTAAATGACTGGCCGGGTTTGACATCAGTGTTAGTGATAAATCAGAGCCGATGGTATTTGACATCAAACATATGATCCAACTACAGGAAGCATATCTGAATTTGCGTATACATTTTCATTAAATTTCGTTCAGCTTTGGAAACAAAAATCCAAGATATTTTAACCCTGCATTGACAGCAAAACAACTAGGACATCGTAATAATAGTCCACCACGACAAGCGTTCTTCTCTTTGATCTCACCTGTCCTTGGCTCAGCGATGACCACCTAGGCAGTTGTCTTCAAAACAACCATTAGACATTTGTAGTGTCTGTATTTTATTTTATATGATACTGAGGCAGAGCTAGATTTTTGTCTGATTATGTTTATTTTGTTGCACAAGGACCTTTCAGTGCACCCTAATAGATTTCTTGAATATGTTTTTCTGCTCCAACAAGGTCCAACAATGCAGCGCTTTCTAACAACCAGACTAACCTTGTGGCATGAATGAAGCTACAGAGACACAGCTCCATACATAAAGTGAATATGTGACACAGCCTGCTTAGCCGCACAGTTACAGTTACAGAGAAAGAAATGGGGTCATCGTTCAAGAACAGGCTGTCAAAGTTAGTCAGACTCATTAAAAATACATTTGGTGACAGCATATTGGAAAGCGGGATGAATGAACCAGAAGGCTCGTCTAAACAGTCATATATCATCTCCTCCCTCCTGCCCTACAAGGTCTTCATAAATACACACAGAGAGCCTGGTTATTCTCCCTCATTATATTTGCTGTTTTAAGGTCGGAAAAGATGCTTACCTGGTTCAACTTATTTCTGGCGGTTTGATCATTTCGGATCAATGACTCAATAGCTTTCTCAAAGTGGACACCGCCTGACCTCTGTTTATATACAATAAGCTACTTTGATGATTCATATTTTTGACAGCTGATTTAATGTCAAAGCAGGATAAACTGTTAAGTCAAGTGTTTTTTTTTTTTTTTTTAAATAAGTAGTAGAAGTTGAGTGAATTCACACATTAAAGCATTCACTGTTTTCCGGTCTGAATGAATTTGAATGAAACATGTAAATGAATGATTAACTGGTCCGGGCTATTCACTTCTTGTTGCACTTCTTGCTTCTATGACTCACTCATTTAGTCACTTACGCCACCTACTGGTGTATCGACGAAACATGCATTGGCTTGGCAAACTACTTTCAAGTAATAACAATGCCACAATCAGTTACTTCCTAATTAATATTTTTTATTTTCATAGCTGTTTTGTATTTGTGCTTAGATCTGTCATCATGTTTTTGACTGTGATGCAAAAAATTCATAAGCTAAGCCTGTCAATCATGTTGTGGGAGATGTGAAGGAGTGTAACTGTTTCATTGCGTCATTGCAAAACAAAAATGTACAATACTTTCTAATACTCAAATACGGTTTATACTTTATAATAACTTTCATTAACAATACCAACCAAAATGATTGCAAATTAATATTATGAAATGCAATACAGATTATTAGTTTATTTGTATTTAAATACATGTCATGAGATATGTCGTTATTTTATTATTGGTGTTGTTAAATGTAATATAATATTCAAATCAATGTATATATTTACCACTACAATACACGTGTGTGAAGGCTTGTTGATTTCTTAATGAAAGTTATTATGAAGTGTCGCAGAGCATCAAATAACATTCATCAAAAGGCTGCACGACATCACAAGAAAGCAAGTAAACAAAAAATTGCAAAAGTTATCGGAACAAAGTTATAAAGCTCTTTCCCCAAATGGAAAAAACTTTGAATTCAGCGATGAGCTCAACTCATAAGGCAAAAAAGAGAGTTTTTCATATATCGTACAAAAATAGCATGTATAAAAAGGAATCAGTCATTTTCAAAATCTGTTCAATTTACTGCTGACTGCCACTCTTTTCAAGTTTGATGACTCTGTCCGGGCAGTTGCATTGGAGTTTATTTTCCATAAAACATCTCCAGAAGAAGTTCCTCCATGTTGACAGCGCCTATGACCGGTTTGAAGAAGAGACCGGCCACCACATTGGCGTTGATGGATCTCAGCATGGAGAGGGCGAGGAAGAGTTTGGCGAATCTTGCACTGTCCCCGCGGTGAATCATTTTGACATATTCATTAAGTGCCTGGTTCGCCTCGCTCTGCAGGGCCTGGATGTAATGTTGACACTGCAGCCCTGCAACATCTAAGAACAAGAGATGGAAAGAGACCTGTTACATCTCGTAACAGAAAGAACTTGATGATGCGAAAAGATACCCTTTGATTACCTGTAATTCTCAAAATTATTCATTTTTGGAAACAACCCACGATAAAAAATGAAGCACATATCTCATGAAACTTTGAATCAAATATTGTCCTATATTCATATTTGAATTACTGATCTGTTGCATATATTATTATTATTAGCATATTGTAGCAGTGACTATATTTATTAGTAGAAGTATAATATTATTATCATTTATGAATGATATATACGACTTAATGCATTAGATAATAATTCAATATGACATTAAAAGCAGCTTAAGCATAACAAAGCACTATTTTTTAAATATTGATATTTTTTTCATTGTATAATATTATACAATGCTTACAAATGTTATAATTTACAAAAAAATCAAGCCAGTTAAAGTTAAATGTAACTTTTGATTATGATTATGATTAATGCGATGTTATTTATATTTTAAGTCGTTTAAAGCAACTACGAACTGTTCTAATTTGGTTATTATTATTATCATCATTATTATTGTTACAACGTGATTTCAAATTAAAGCGGTTAAAGCAATCTTAAATCAGGTTTTGTAGTTGTTATGAATGCTAATAAATTAATTTAAGTGCTAGTCATTATTCTTAACGGCAAATAGGAAGTGTCCCAATTCAGGTGTCAGAGTGTAGCAAGTATGCTCACCTGGATTGAAGAGAATCGCCCCTTTTAAGTACGCGTACTCCTTAGTGCTTATGTCCAGTGCCCAGCATTTCCGCAGAAACATTTTAATACCCTGAACGTCGGTCAAAGCCACTCCGCCGTTATAACCCTGGCTGTCCTGCTTGACCTGTCCGCTCGTTAATATCCGCTGCAGCATGCTGGGCTCTTGTGTCTCCGAAGTCTCGAAGTCGATCCTATCCTGCGCCATGCCGAGCACCAGCAGCGGCGCCCAGCTGCTCCGCACCAGCGTGTGCTGGTCATCCACCGGCAGCTCCCGGAAACACGGCACGTTCTTTACGAACTTCAGGGTTTTGACCAGGACAGCGGAGGCGGCTTTGCATGTCGTCTGAGGTGAGCGGAGAGACACCTTCCTCTTGGAGCCGCACGCACACGCGCGCATGGACAAGGCGAGCCGCGGGGTCCTCGGCTGGTTCCCAAGTTGCGCAGACTGACTGTCGTTCTTTAAAATGCTGTACAAGATGCTGTTCTGTCGCCTTTCGCTGCTGCAGTGGCAGCCGCTGTCAAAGTACGCCATCCTCCTGGTGCTGCGGGGACTGTCACGTTTCGTTGCTGAAACCGTTACGAGCTTTACGCTGGGAGATGTCCATGCACGGCTGAGGTCTGTGTGTTACCATCCACCCAAATGCCAAATAGTTTAGAGTTTTTAAAGAGCGCTGGACGCCTCCCACTTTCTCTCCCTCTGATGCACGCGTAGGGGGCGCTATGGTCCCTGTAGTGACATGTGGTACGGTATCAGTGTCCCCACAAAAAAACGTAAAAGCTAAAATCACCAACATCGAGAGGGCCAGTCAAACCATAAACGAAAGCACAATTGTCTAATCCTATAAAGCACTCTATCATATTTGAAAAACAAATTTCGAAGGCTATAAATGATCAACATATCTTTGCTTTGAAACCTGTTGTACACATTCTTGTGTCGTTATACTGCTAGTTTGTACTTTTTTAGAAGATATTTTTAGAAAAATCATGTTGAAATGTATAAAATATGATGCATTAGGCTTTAGAGAAACATTGTAACATTTATATATCTCTCATTGTAATGCCTAAATTACAATGTAAAACAATAAAATAGTTACATATACTAAACAATTTTAATTATAAAATTACTGGAATTTAACATTTCTGGCAACAAAAGCTGGATTTACACACCTCAATCTGGTGTTATGAAGCATTTGGAGTTATTTAATATCACATTTGAAAAAGAAAGAAGGGACATTTTCTAAAATCTGGCAACCTTTCCTAGATTACTTTAATGATAATAGTTCTACAGGTCCCCAAATTAAATTCAATTACTAAGCCAAGAAGTAAAAATAAATAAAGAAGTGGAGTTATCTGTTAACAATGACAAAAAGTCTGGATTACACAGAGTCTGACCTGTTTCCAGACTTTACCACCAAAGCTTTGTATAGCATGCCTAAAGGTATTTATCTATTTATTTCTGAGTATATGACAGGTGATAGTAGGCGCTACCTCCTTGTTTGGCATCTGCCCCAGTCTAGCCTTGTCTGGTTTGACAGTTTTACAGTAACATGATGTGCGCGCGTGTGTGTGTGCAGGCCACTTTACTCCAAAGCGCTTGTGATAATTTATTATTTTTGTTTTGTTATTAAAGTCCAGGGTCACCTGTATTGTGCACTGTTTACCGGTTTTGTCTGAGGCAGACGGGGGTGTACTGATGTCATTGCTCTCCTGAAGAAGAATATAAAAGCATATTGATTTGCAGCCTGTATGGAAAGTCATATCAAGGCGCCACTCCTGATGCTGAATAGCCGAAGGACAAGTCTATGGTGGAAGTGATGAAAGCATTAGAATATTGTGCGGTGAGAGACAACTCGCACAATTGATCTATTTGAAAAAAAAAAAGAAATGTTTTTTACCATTTACATCAAGGCCAATGTCAAATAAACAGCCTTCACAGACTTCTCAAACACCTGTCTCCTCCCCCCCTCAATAAAGCAACACACACATACTATACTCACAGACAATTTTGATTCAAACTCAGCATCTGTTCAAGGTCAACAGGTCTAACCGCCAGTTTGTGCAAATGTTCTTCACCTACCTGTCCACATCTGTGGAACTGGGACTGAATCTTGGATGAAGGTTCTTAGTTATGTTCTATGTAGTGAGTTTGAGGGCCAAATCTCACGTCAACAAACATCCTCAGTGACTGTAAAAACTAACATCGGAGGAGTCGGTCCAGATAAATGCATAATCACAAGGCTAGTGTTTACATGTCGCACGTCAAAGATGGAATAATCACGTAAAATACCAATGTAGTACCTGACTGTGAATATAATGTCTGTTGTCTGAGAGTACAATAAATACACTACAAAGTTTCAAAAATCACTCTTAATGGCTTTTACTTGCTGGAACGATTCATCTGAATTCATATTCAGATACTTTATCGTGCCTTATCTTGTTCACTTTCGTCAGTTGTGCACTGAGAACATGAATTAAACTGAATGTTGTTGCCAGCTGAATGTTGATTCTTTGGTTGCTGTGCAAAGCTTGTTCTCTCTGAGTTTAGTGTGAATATGAGCATGACTTTGAAACCATTGACCCTTAAAGTGATTAGCCTTCGACTTTTTAGCAAACAATGATCCAGCCAGCGTACACGTCCGTAAAAAATGCAGCCCGGTGTAACAAGGTAGTATGATATCGTTCCTCACTCATTTTTATTTTTTTTTTCTGGTATTTTGCCTGTGTTAAACAATAACCTAAGCAAAGGAGGAGATTTTTACAACAGAAGTTACCCTTAATCTGTTTCTTAAGTGTTTCTTATTTATTATTCATTCATTTATTTTTGTGGTTTGACAGACATGGTTACTATCAACTTCTAGAAAGAACTGTGTGGAGTCTGCAAAAATAGAGCGGCTTGAAACATCTTGAAGGTGAGTAAATAATGACTGAATTTTTCATTTCAGCTGTTTATTAAATTCATATGCTGTACACTTCAAATCAAAGACCGAACCATTAAAAGTATTTGATTTTATCAAAAGTTAGAGTGCATTTCCAATCACGTCTTCCTTCATTGCAAGGTCACGGACATGCTGGATGATTTGTGTCCCATCTCTCTCTCTCTCACTCTCTCAATCTCTGTCTCTTCCTCCAGATGCCCACATCTGTGCTTCTGCTTAAATCATTTGCTTTCCTTTCAAGACTTTTTAAGCTAATTTCATGGACTGTTATCTGTGGATCATCATGTTAATAAACATTTGCGAATTTCAAAAAAAAAAAAAAGGAGGAAAGAACTTTAAAAAAAATAAGTATTCAGGAACTCCATTACCACAATTGTGTGCCTTACTAAGTGCATCAGCAAACTGATGCCTTTGAATTACAATGTTTTTGAGTTAGCCTGCAATGTCAATACAACCAAGGCCTATGTGGTTAATTTCAGAATTATGTAATATTATTTTTATACTATTTACTATATAACAGTGTATTCAAGTTATATTTTAATGCATGCGAATAATAACGTGAGCTGCAAAAAATGTTTTCAGTCTGCATAGAGTGCTAATGTTTACAAAAATGTTTTTGTGGTAACTAAATCCAGTCTCGGCCTAGATCAGCCTCCCTTTTACAGACATGCACAAACAGAACACAGAAACAGCCCACCAGGTTGTCATGACCCAATGAGAATAGGAATTTGGCTCAACTTTGCAACAGCAGCCTTGGAGAGTATGAAAAAAGTCTTTCTTTACCCTTCCTCTATCATTGTTTGTAGTCTTTTTAATACTATAGCATTGCCTTGTTCAGTTCTGATGAATAATTTTCATGGAATATTAAATAATTTAAACATTAAAAAAGTGAAGCATTTCATCCTTTCATAGACAATGAAAACGAAAGACCAAGTTCATTCTTAAAAACAGAATTTCTTATTTATTTATTTTTGTGCAAATTGTTCTTCTTGCCTTGTTGTGTTATGAGAAGTTCTGTCTGTTACTATAGTAACTAACTCGAATTTCTTCCTGCCTGCCTCTATGACTTTACCCATAAAGTGATATGACCTTGTGTCGAAGAGAGTTACAAATTGAAAACTGCTTTTCTCAAGGGCTTCTGTCATTCTGTCTGTGGCTGTACAAGGTATGGGAGAGGAAATTCATTTGATGTGCTGCTGTTCATGTTCACCAATGTGTGTTTGTGTGTCAAATGCCTTCAAACTAACTAAATATTAGATTTTTTTCTTTGTTTCAGATCAACTACTTTAATTATGAGAGAGCTAGATTGAGAATGGGTTTTTCCCCTGATCGTGTGTATGCTAATTTTTGTACATGAAATCGAATGTTTTAACACAGAAAAAAATGACTTAAAATGTAAAATATTGCTGACAAATGAGGTATGAAACAAAACTTTCATGTTGTCACGATCCCCAGCTGGAGTGCCCTGGACTCTCACCAGAGGGCACCCTTCTCAGACTCTTGCCCTGTGTCTGTGTGTTTTGTTCTGATTGGTTCCTTGGTTGCATGTGTCTGGTTCTCATTGGTAGGTTTTGTCATGTGCTCTAGTGCGCTGATCAGTGTTGCCAAGATCGTGTTTTCCTTGTTTTTCATGTCCGCAGGTTGTAGGGAACCCAATAATGTAATGTTTGTAATATTTAGTGCCTGGAATGCTAATTTTGCCAGAGGATTCCTGCTAAAAAAAAAATTATTTTACTACCCCGGAATATAATTTTTTACCGGGGATTCCCATCAAAATGCCAGTGGGCTAGTATAATAAATAAAAAATATCAGTGATTATTGAGTAGCCATTTATTGCCTTGTTTCCAAGTCACCCGCATGTTTCCTAGTTGGGTTTTTGATCTTTGGACTGTTTCCTTGTTTTTTGATTGTTTGCTGCCTGCCCTGACCATTGCTTGTTTGTGGATTACTATTTTACCTCTGCATTGGAATGTCCATGGTGTTGGACCCTGTCTGTTTTGGCCACGTGTGTTAATAAAGCCTTGCATTTAGATTCTGTAATACCATTGTCATGCTCTCCATGTTACAGAGCAAGTGCATGGTAAAGACATTTATAGGAAAAGCCTCATAGATTGTGTAACGATTGAGACACGGGAAGGCGTTCGGATCCATATGCAAACGTTTAATGGAGACACACACAAAGAGTACAGTC
>JAUMHG010000051.1:9030108-9049486 GCA_032359395.1 Enteromius anoplus | reverse complement strand
ACCCTGTCTCTGGCAAACGAACCTGTGTCCTTTTTGCATAGGACTCTTATGTCCCGGTATATTCCGGGTGGCGTAGTTGACATAGAAATTCTTTTGATCAAAGAACTAGCGACGAACCTATCCTCCTCGCTTTTCCTGGCCCACCATGTTGCCACATTTTGGCGTAGTCTGATTGTATTTGGGTGTGCTCAAACATAATCACAAAATTATCCCCCTTTCGTAATACTGCCACAATACTATAGAGCAAACCATCCAAGTTAATTTGTATTTACCGTAGACCTTGTTTTATTCTTAAATTGAACAACCCTGTTTTAAATATCCGTAAGTAAATCTCTAGGGAACATATGTGACCCTGGACCACAAAATCAGTCATGAGTCACAGGTATATTTGTAGCAATGGCTTAGAAGTTGTTTTGAACAAGCCACACAATTTCTGGTCTTTGGGAAATCAAGACTTTAGGGATGTTTCTTGCACATGCAAAATTACATGTTTGGCAATCAGCACAAAATGTTTGATATGAGGTAATTGAATTGCAAAAGGGGGACGATTTCGTCTTGTTTTGCAGCCAGAAGGACCAATCACCTTACAGTTATTAGCTGGACCTTTATCTCAACTTCCTACAGAGAAAGGTGAGATCATCTACATCTGAAGCAGTTATGCCATGCAATAGGACAATGACCCAAAGTACAAAAACACATTAACTCAACTGCTGGAACAGAATTGAATGAAGGTTTTTAAACGACCTTGTCCAAGTCCAAACCTCAAACCCATTGATATGTGGTATGGACGAGTGCCATCAAATATCAATGAATTTAAGCAATTTGTAAAGAAAGTGGGTTAAAACTCAACCAACTTTATTTCATTTTAAATGCATGATTTCACTGAGACCATAAAAATCCTCCTAAAATCTTGTTGAACATGAAATGTGTCATAAAGAAGCCATGAAAGATATATCTGTAGAAAGCTTTAAATAACCACTTAATGACATAATATAATACAAATATATTACATAATATTATATACATTACCCAAATATAATTATAATCCATAAAAATGACTTCTCTGCTGCGGAACACTGAACACTGGCGAGCCCTGGCTGAAAAGCAATGTGTATTTTATAAAATTTAAATTGCGCAACGCTGTCCATCTCGCCAAAGTGTGTATGTTTACATTGGCTGTGTGCAAATTAGCAGTATTTATTCACTTATTGTAACTCCCCATTTTATGCGTCTCCGTCTTTTCTCCACACTCTATCCCCACCCCTTACCCCAGTGAACAACACCCCTTTTCAGAACGTTTTTCAAACCGGAGGTGTGAAAAAAAACCCTCTTAAACAGTCGTTTTCAACCACGTACCTGGAGGCCTCCCAACAATGCACATTTTGCATCTCTCCTTTGTCTGACACACCTATTTTGGGTCTTGGAGTCTCTACTAATGAGCTGAATCAGGTGTGTTTGATTAGGGAGATATAGAAAACATGCATGCTGCGTCCGAAATCGCATACTGCTTAAGTAGGTACTACATCGTCCATATTGATGTTGTCACGTGTCATGCGTCGTCACAACAGCGCGGAAATGAAAACTTTCATTAAGTCATCTGTTTTTTTAGATTGTGTTAAACAAGTGTAATTTAATCACAATAAACTAAATTTTTTTTCCTGAGGTACGTACACTTGAAATGAGCCGCGTCTCAACTTTCCGCCATTTTTCAGATATGAAGCCTCCTCTCCTGGAGCCTCATGTGATAGGAAAGTGTCCTTGGTAACCGTACTACAGAATTCGGGTGGAAACAGTAGGTTATCTGGGTACTTCTCGCCTACTGAATTTCGAATACCATGAATTCGGACATACTACTCGCCTCGTGTACTGTTTTTAGCGTACTACATTACATAGCAGGGAAGATTTCGGACAGCAGCAGTGTTGGGGAGAAATAAATAAAGGGTTATTTCAAACTTAACAGTGTCAAACACATATATACACACACAACCTTGAACTGAAACCTTGAAACAGCATTTACGGTATCAATATTCCCTCAACATGTTTACATCGGCCATATTTTGTCATTATTCTCATGAAGTTTGAAACAAATCGAGTAAAACTAAGATGCTGATTCAAAGCATTCTGAAAATGACACACTTCCTGCTGCCAGTTGGTGGCGTTATAACTTTGACTCCTTATAGTCACATCTATTCGATTGGAATCACACAACAAACACATCCATGAAGTTTGATCAAAATCAGACAATGTGTGGTAGCTATTAGACGCTTCCTGTTTCTTGTTTCTCACCATAACTTAATCGACTCGCCACGAGCAAACTACGAGATATCAATAATCCCTTCCTTTTGGGGCAGAGCCCCATGTATGAGCTATACATCCTGTTTTCTGACTGTATTCCAGGGGGCGCCGTAGAGTCCCTGTGCCATGCCCCGGTCCTATTCTCTGTGGCGTCCTGATGGCTGCAGATTCCAACATGTGCGCCGATTTTCAAGAGTTTTTGAGTATTTTAAGGCCCCTGGACAGTAGATAAAATAAATAAATAAATAAATAAAAATAATTATCCTTAGAAAAACAAGAGGGCCTTCGCACCAAAGTGCTTGGGCCCTAATAATAATAATCCTTAGGAAATCAAGAAAGAATACTTTTAAGTTGTCGTCTTACAGGAAAATGGACTCAAATCACTATTGATGACTCATTCAGTGTTATGTATTAAATTAATGACATTATGTATTTACACATGCCTTATCTTTGGGTTGATAACTGAGTCTGGCTTAGATAGCAAAGCTAAAAGGCAAGAATAAGGTGAAGGTTATCAAAAAGGGACTGTATATGGTGCTTGTACAAGGTATTAAGAGTAAATGTGAAAATGAAGTGTATTTAAGGTTTGCAGGAATAATAATGAATAATTTCTTGCTAGTCTATAAAATTAAGTAGTCAGATATGGTGTAGCAGACATGGCCATTTCAAGGACATAGTTTTACAAGATATTAAAGTGTCACATTCTGATACTAAAACACTGCTTCTCCACATGCCACAAGTCTGCAGGCATCATTTATGTACCCAATTTATACTTTTTTATAGTTATATTTTTCATATTTATATTAAGTTAATTTGCAACAATTAAATTTTCTTACAGTTCTGCTTTTTTCTTTGTAATTTTGAGAAATTAAAAAAAAAAAAAAAAACTGAAAAAGCTAGAATTGTGAAACAAAAAGTCGCAAATATTTTATTTTATTATTCTTTTTATGTAGGTAATTTTTCTGTGATGAAAACAGAAATCAGAATTGTTTGATGGAAACTCAAAATTCAGGTGAAAAAAAAAAAACCCTCAAGAAGTAAATTCGGAATTGTGAGAAAAATAGTCAGAAATGTAGGATTTTTGTTTTCTTTATGAACAAAAAGTATTCTCATAGCTTCGTAAAATTATAGTTGAACCTCTGATGTCACATAGACTGTTTTACCGATGTCCTTGCTGGACCTGGGAACATTACCATTGTGTTGCTGTTTATGAACATGAACGGAGGTCTCACAGGTTTGGAACGACATGAAGGTAAGTAATTAATAACAGAACTAAAATGCCCACATAGGCATATTATCAGAATTCCACACAGCACTACTCTCCATTGGAAATGAATGATTTCCGTCTGTTCGCTTGTCATAAATCTTTCCATAGTGACAAGATTTTAGGGACGAAATCGCTTAATCTGACACAGTCGGTGCATTCCAAAAAGCATTTATCACCCTCTGAAGGAAACTTCTGAGTGAAAACATAAACTAGAATGCCCAAGACGTGTCACTCATGTAGTTTTGTATAGGGAAAAATACAGCTCTTATCATGGCTGACCAATCACAGAAAGCCCCGCCTTCTGAATAAAACATCCAATCGCTGATTTGTCTGACATTAGAAGCTTCGGCTGCTGTAAAAACAGTCAGCATTCTGAGACGTGTGTCTCAGACTGCACATGGCTGATCTCGCCTGAAAAATACTCTAATCTGAGCAGAAGAAAAACATTTATTACACAGCTGTTGTCAGATTTGTCAGAGGCGTTTCAAAGATGGCAGAACTTGTGACAGAACGAGTGACAGGACTTGTCTTGAAGAGACTCTGGAGAAAACTATCATGGCTGCCATTCTAAACTGAAGTGCTCAAAACTGGACACTTCCTAAGGATTTCGGCACTTCGGACCCCCATGATAGTTTGCGCTGATTGTTACCTTGATGTGGAACCTTCATGTGGGCATCGGATGATTAAGGGCACTTCAAGAAACAGTTAGTTGGTCCCCTACACCCTTAAAAGCTCTCACTACAGAGGGTAAATCCTTTGAAAGGACTAAGACAAAAGGATGTGCCCTTACACCTGGAACACAAGGAATGACTGTCCCAAGCCACAAAAAATAGTCTCAACTGGGCTTTAGTTACTTGATATTATATTAATTCTTGTGAAAACAACTATTGTATAAATAAGATGTACATGTTCTATACAGGTTCTTCATAGGCCTCTCTTGCTGCATGAGGCACAAGTGCCTACAGCCTGATTAATACAATAAAAACATAGAGCGTTGACCTACGTCCATTAACCAGTCATTGTTCTTAGCAAATAAACAAACTGCAGCCCTTCACTTTGTTTGTCTTGGCTGGCTGATCTGTGAGGTGCAGTTGCTGTGCAAAAAGTGCGTTAGTCTAGAGGGCAGTGACCGTGAAAAAGACCAGTAGCACATTGGTCGCCTCCTCTTTTACCGGCACCGATAAGAGGTCAGTGCTGTCAGTCAGCGCACTTCCGAACACGACGTGAGTAATGTGAGTAGAAGAGAGATAAAACAGACTGACGGGGAATCTGTTGCACACAATAAGCTAAGCCACCGTGCAAAAATTGATTTATTTATTAATATCTTCAAATTTATTATTATTTATATTCATTGGGTCAGTGATGTATAGGAGTACCTACAGTAAAGAAAAGGAAAAATATAATTTATTTAGACTACGTAAACTGTTATACTATTGATGTTATAGTAGGCTATTTAAAAGAAAACATTTCACTCAAGTGAAAATAAGAATTTATTAGAAATAAATGGCAAGCAACAAAAAAATACTGAAATTGTATTTACTTACAAAACATAGAAAACACATTAATTAGTTTTATTTATTATATTTATATGTATATTGTTCATTTACAGTGGACAGATGTTTCTCATCCCAACTACTTTTATACATATATATATATATATATGTGTGTGTGTGTGTGTGTGTGTGATTAATTAAACTGCACATGTGAAGTGATTGACATTCATAACAAAAAATGTAAAAAGCATTTCCTTCCTTTATTTAGCCATCCTATAATCATGATTATGCCAGTTTTTTTTTTTAATCCTGCCATTCATGGCCCCATCAGAACAGACCAGTGACCCAATTTTGGGTCATGATTCACCACTTGAGAAACACTATATAGTGTAGTGTTATTAATGTTACAGTGTGATAAAGATGTGAACAGGTTTACTATAGATGTGATTGTTGGAAGTTTACTGCAACCCTGAGACACTGAAAATGTTTCTCTGAAAGCTAGATGCTTGAAAGCTGCTCTGATATTTCTCTTAGTACTTTCTCTCTCTCTTTCTCATATACACACACACTTACGCACGCACTGGTTTTTCAGGGTCGTTCAGAAGCAGCAGTGTCTGCTGTTTCAGCCTAACTCAAGGTCAGCACACAGGCATACAAACACAAGGTCGCTCTGTTCACAGAACATAAAGGAACAGATGCCAAACACACAGGTCCCTCCCTCAACCACCAATGCACTTCGGCCGGCACCCACACGTCCACTGGCTTAACGACCTGGCCTGATGGCTTCCGTCCTTTAATGGACCATCAGGGTCAGCGCAGAGACCGCACGGGTTGAGTGATGTGTTGTGTTTGTATGCGAGTGTGTACACAAGAAGGAACTGTCAATTCAAAGTTAATAGTAGTAGAGTAAATGGAGCTTTTCTTCCTTTGCACTACCCGGAGACCTCGTCAAGTGCACATTGCCTGCCCATCTTCTGGCTTTTGTTTGGCTTTTTGAAAAATGATCATTGGAGCTTTTTTTCTGCTGCTCTAGGTCTTGGTATAAGGGATTGAAAGCTTGGCCTTGGCATTGTCTTTCTAACTGAAGATGCAACAATGGAAACATAATTCACTTGATGAACTGAAAGTATAAAAACTTGCTTCACGTCACCTTCAGGCAAGGACAGCCAATATTTAAACCAAAAAATTGAATATAATGCAACACTTGTGTGCTGTACAAATCTTCAGAAGCCATACATTTGCTAAGTAATTTATGTAAATCTTTATAGAAATTCAGCACCTATGGCACAAGTAATGCTTAAACATCAGTGTCTATTTAACCTTGTAAAGCCTGATATGAAATAATAGTAATTGAAAGATGAGTTTGCGTAATTGTCTAAAAAAAAATTCACACTTACAGCCCTTAAAAGATATGCTCAGTTTCTATGTGTATGTGTACAGGACAGTAAATAAACAGAATGAATTTAACAAATATCACTTAGTCACTTTTCTACAAAAAATTAATAAGTAAGTAAATTTTTGTATGAGTATTGAATTAAAAAGAAAAAGTTAATTGGAATTAATTAAAATATTCACAGAAATAAAAAGAACGATGCCTTCATATGAGAACAGCATTTATAATAGAGAGGTCCTTGCTTTTTTCATATTTGTCTGGCTCCAATCAACCCTAATTAGTAAATGCTAGATGACACACACAAACAAAAACACATCACCAAGGCCATGTGAATAATTCATTCTCATTTTCTCAGTGTAAAAACACCCGTTTGTCTGAGCCGTGCATTTAATTGAATGGTGATCTTTTATGGGGATGGCTCTGATGCATCGCAGGAGATACAGACTACTTTTCAAATCTCAGAAGGCTTTTATCATGTACAGTTCAATTAAACACAGTCATGTCTTATAAGGGATTTATAAACTTGAACTAATGCTGTCCCACTATGTCCCCGCCCTGCAACATCAAACAAGGGACGAGGTTGGATCCAGATCCAACTCCTTCCACCTTACATATATAAACCTACGTGTCTTTACCCGCTGATCACTAAACCCAACCATCTCCACCCTCTGGAGTCGATCTGACCACGCCCCCTGGAACTTTTGTTCTGCAGTAAGGGGCTACTGGGAGCGGGACCTGTGCAAAGTGATGTCACAATGTACAGATTCTGAGACACTGCTAACGATTTATGGGGATTTAAAAAAAGAAGCAGGTTTGTGTACACATCTTTATGTTCAAACAACATGTAAAGGTGAATTTTCTAAGTACATTAATGCATTTTCAAAACAGCAAAATACTATGGAAGTCAAAGGCAGCCAAAACTATTTTTGTTACCAACTGAACTATTTTGTAATCCACAGAAGAAAGTAAGTCATGCGGGAATGACATGAAGATAAGCAGTGATAAAATTTGTATAGATCCCATTCTGTCTTTTTTATCACCCACTCACTCACTGTTTAATCCGTTCGGTGTTTTCTCTGTCTTTCTGCTCCCTTGTTCTTAGGTATACTGTAGGTGAGCCAGGTTACCCACAGTTCATCTGGCTCTGTGCCTCTCAATCACCGAGCCGTCTCTGCGGGTGGAAAATCTGTCAGTGGGTGCCGCTCCACCCGCTGGAGATTGATAGCTGTGACCTTAGCTGCTGCAACTCTGCCACCACAGTCCAACAATTTTACATATTAATTTATGTTCTGTAGGGTTGTAATTGAGAGAGGAGGAGGGAGCGGGCTATTTGCAGAGAGATGAATGCCCCTCTCTCTATGATTTATCACACTTTCATCACCTTTTGGAAGGCTTGTTTAAACAGGGCATGTATACGTTGCCTTCACAGGTGAGTAAAACAGGGTCATGTTTGCATAAAAGCCTAAATTATGGGTGGAGATATGCTGCTGTGGAGAAGACAGAAAATAGGATTATGGGCGGAGAAATAATTTAATAGACTTTATATGACGTATGGAAACACTATGATTTGTTTTACAGGTGTATTTGTTGAAAGGTACTTAATGTGTGAATTTATACATGCATGTTTCTGTATTTATATACATAATAAATGTACATGGTGTGCATATACATTCTATTTAAACAAGAACTTTTATTTTTTTATGTGATTATAAATATATATATATATATATATATGCATATGTATATTAAGTGCCAATGTAAACATAATTAAATACTGAGAAAGGCTCTTAAGAATCTTTACTTGACCCATGTAGTCATTTGAATATGTGATATACAGTCTCAGATGTCTCAGGGTCATAGCATTTAATCTAGGAAAACGTCCGACTTTTATTATACAGGTATATCACCTTTAAGTTGATGTGAAGTGGCAAGAATGTCTGTCGGAAGACCATCAAAACAAAGTGTTAGCAGATGGATGCTAACGCTAACACTCTAATGACTGCTAATCATCTTTGAAGTGCACACAAAGCCATTTTTTAGAGTTAGATCTAGATGAATTTTATAGTGAGATCTGGATAATCCTTTGTCTCAAGGCCTTCATGTGTACTGAAGGTCAAACACTAGGTAGCGGAGAGAGCCTTGAAGTCCTCATTGACTAAGAAAGTGTGTGCTTTGTTCTCGCACTTCTCAATGTCAGCTGGCAGGATAATCTACACTTCAGTTTCTTCTCCCTTTTTTTCCCTTCATTTTCTGCTGTGTCTTCTGCTGATGTAATTACAAATAAAAGTGTGCCCCAAGGCTGCTGCAGATGTAAACTTTAGAAACAGGCAACAATGTCTTTACATTTTGAAGATGTAAACCCGAATGTATTAAAGGAGTTCTTCATATTTTACTCACCCCAAGACATCCTAAGTGTATATGACTTTCTTCTTTTAAAATTTACCCTGGCTTTTCCAAGTTTTGTAATGCTGGTGGATAACTAACTTCGGGGCATTATCACGTGTCCTTTGAAGCAGGTCGGTGGGTTTTTATAACAAAAATATTTCTAGTTTTTAAATTGACGACGAGTTCAGCTTCTTGGCTGGCTTCTAACTCGATGTACAACGTAAGTTGTATCATACGTCGAGTCATAGGGCGAATTCCAAATGGCTTTATTTGCTCCCTTCAAGGGCACTTTAGAAAGGGGATGCCATTTGTAGGGACGTTCCAAAGAAAAGTGAGCTACTGATTCCCATCGCGAAAGGCCCTTACAGAAGTCGTACAGAAGTGTTAGATACATGGGAACAAGCCATGGTCACTTCACGGATGTGATTTCTGTTTGTGATCTTTTGTTAGGAGCTCTTGCGATGCATTTTAAAACAAAGTTGGTAATTAATTTTGATTTCAGATACAAACGTGAGTAGAATAGGCTGATTTATACATAATTGATACCAAATATTTTATCAGTGGTAGAAATATGATTTAAGACGGTAGTGTAAAGAAGTTTAAGCATGTTTAGTTTCTATAAGTTTAATAGTAAATAAGACACAGTGAGACAATATTTAAATGAAGTAATAATGAGAAGAAATATTTATTTGCAACAACTGTTGGAGTTCTGAATGCTGCATGCACACACAGCGTTGTCAAGGTAATGTTTGGTCTGTTGCTCCCTTCACCAAGAGAGTTCCAAACGCTTATACGAGACAGGAATGCCATACGCACTTAAAATAACACTTAAATGGTTCTGCTCTTCGAAGGGAGTAGGGCATAGGGATGCTCAGTTCTGTTTGGCATTCGCCCATAATTAGCCAAGAAGCCGGAACGGGAAAAAAACTGAAGTCACTAATTTACATTAGTGTTTAGAGCCGTATAGGTTAGCTTTATGACGCAGTACTTGCGGATATATCCGACTTAAAAAACTTCAAAACAAAGGGTGAATAATTTTGGGTGAAACAATGTAAGCAATAACATAAAATATTACTATTAGAATTAAATAAAACATTTTCTGATTTTTTTTTATTTAGTTTATTTATTTTTTACTTTTATGACAAATCTGAATTTTCAGCAGCCGTTACTACAGTTTTCAGTGTCATTTAAAGCAACATGTTTTTTTCCCCCTAATTTTATCAATTCAGGAAACAGCTGTGCATCTTAATGGAAATCTTAATCTTGTAAATGATATGGTAATCTTGTAAATGCATAGTACTTGCACTGTATATTAAGAAACTAAAAACAATGCTTTTTGATTTCATGCATGCCAGACTTGTCTGAGCCGACCGCTCCAAACATAATATCTAAACGTAGCCTCACTCTTTTGTCTCTGCCTGCCGCTCGGAAACATGAATCTGAGCTGTCACCTGTAATAAAACTAATTTGCTGAACTGAGGATATGAATAAGGTTGGACAAGGTCAAGGCTGGCCGCTGACGGAGGGGGAGCTTTGTAGCATACAATAACATGATTAAATGATATGATATTACACACAGTAGGCCTTAATTAAAAAAAAATTCTATATTCATATTCTCTCTCCTTCAATCTCTAAAAAAACAAAGGCATGGAAATAAATACAGCGAGAGTTTTGATTAAATTCTCCTTGAAGAAAGTGCTTCTATACATGCAGCCTTGAATATACTCATATCCCTCAGGACAAACACATTGTAGACAGACCCCTGCAAACACAAAATTGACAGTTTAAGGGAAAAACCTTTTTAATGACTCTGTTTTTCCTTTCAGGCGCGTCAAAGGCTCGATTTGACAGAGGAGAGAAAGCAAACACGGCTGTAATGAGAAGAATGAAAAAGGTGTCCTTCGGTTTGATTTGAGGTCTTCAGTCCTTGCTCTACTCACCTTTGCGTTAATATCATCTTATGTCTCGGAAATCTTTGAACCCATAAAAGACAACAGATGCGGTCTGTTGGGTCATGTTGAAGTCTCAGACGTTTCCACTCTGAATTATTTTCTCAGTAGCCTCCTTTCCTTCATGTTACTGTTCTTTGTGGTCTCACTGGATTGCCAATGAAGTCCAATGGAAATTGTTAGTATCCCCTTGGGATCAAGGCTGGAAGCTTTGTGTTTGAGTATCTGGACCCTCAAAGAACATTTATGGCCTCCAATGAACATACACCTTTCAAAAGCCATCATTGTTGTATTAAACATGCTGTCATGTCTTGTTTGTTGCTGTTGCCATGTTTTGTTGCATGTTCATTCAGAGCAAAGAGTTCAAAAGTGCTTGCTTCAGTTATAATCACAATTAAATATTCATAACATTTAATGATACTCAAGTTATTCCTAATTTGTTGGGTTTCGTCTAAAGCAGCAACCGCATAGCAACATGCCAAACAAAAATCACTCAGAAAACCTTAGCAACCATACAGACAACCCTGGCAACCACTCGCAACTATAGCATTAAAGGCTGTGTTTATTCAATGTGGTAGTGGACTATATACACGGTTACTTCCTGGTTTTTAAAGGGGTCATACAAAGGCAATTTTCCACAAGCTAATATGATTCTTTAGGGTCTTAATGGAAAGTTTGTAATATAGCTTGCTTTAAAATTTCTCAAAGATAGTGTAAAAAACGCTCATTTTACCTTGTCATAAACAGCTCTTTAGAAATCACTCTGTTCTGTGTACTTCCCCTTTAAAATCTTCACGAGCTCCGTTGTCTCCGCCCCCTTTTCAGAGGCACTGTCTGAGGATCTTTTTTTAGCCGTATTCATTGTGAAACTTGCTAATTATCACATTACTAGGAAAGGTGATTTGCAAAGATTCATTAAAAGACATTATACTCACTGCTTCTGTAGGTGAGGCTGGATCATGAATGATTCGCTCGAACATAAACGCATTCCGGTTGATCAAAGGCACGTTTCCCTTCAGAACCAAACATAACGTTAATCCTCTGCGTCTTCAGTCACTCCGATGTCGGGAGTAAATGACTACTGCTATGTACTGCATGTACATTCAACAACAAAACACCTCAATCTCTTAGGAGTCTTGCTTTTCTCTGCATCTCGGTCTGATGACGGCTCACTCAGGGCGGCTCTGAAGTAAGACATCAGTTCAGTCTGTGTGACACGCGGCTGTCATTCAACTATTGTGGGAGTGGCCTCTGTCTGTGTGACGTCACACCCACATGCATTTCAGAATGGCTTGATTTCAGAAGGGGCAACTTATTCTTCTTTTAGTTTAATAAAAATACTAGTGGATCTTTATCATTGTATGGTGGTTGTGTACACACACTCCCAACACACATTTCAGTCCAAACAGCTTGTAAAAGTGCATGTCCCACCGTATGACCCCTTTAAATAAGCCAGCGCAATCATTTCCTGAGTACATATAGCAGTTCTACAGTTAAAAATAGTTCTTGTTAATGAAATCTAAAAGTATCTTAACATATTTCATGCATAACTTCATTAATAATAAATTTATTTAATTTGGTTGAATAATTTGGTAGTTAAATGTTTAAATAAATATCCCTTTAAGGTTGTTCTTTCTCATAATTTGTTTGTTTATTTTATTTTATTTATTTTTTTACTGACAATAGCCATTTTTATAATAAATCCAAAAACAAGATGTGAAATAAATAGGGAGGTGAAATGAGCTGCCATCTACTGGTTATTGTGGTAATTTCGTGTAGTTTTTTTTTTTTTTTTTTTAAGTCTTTGTTTTCCGACACATTTTTAGGAAAGAAAAGTGAATCTTTAAAGTGAATTTCGCTGCACAGTTTAAGTTTTGAGGAATGATAAAGCGTTTACAAAATGTGCTTATGACTATAAAGGTAAGTTATCAATGATCAAGAATAGTCCCATTATCATACCCTTTACAATATAGCCTAAACAGTTTTAGGCCAGTACTCCCCTGGGTTTGGCATATAAAATTAGCCTATGTGTTGGTAAACGTTGTTAAATAACATGACACTGTATGTTAATGGGGCTACCACAATTTGTGGTGAGACCTAGGGTCTCTAGGCCTATAAAACAACAGCAAATGAAATTTCACCAGAGGTTTACGAGCTGTCTTATCTTTACGCAAGTTCCATTCTAAACATCATTGGATCTTTTCATCACACTTTTGCTGGAGTCCATTATTTCAAACCTTCGTGATAAATCCCTTCACCTTTCTCAGTATGCAAACACAGGTCAGCAAGGCCGAGGAGAGATGTAAACGCCCAACACATGAATGTAGCTTCTTTGAGATTACTTGTTCAATTATTTTTCCGCCATCATTTGATTTAATGAGGGCCGCATGAGAAGTTAAAAGTGACAAACCGGTTTTGGATGTAGACTAATTAGCTCATGGAAGAGCATGTGCGTGTTCGGATCAGAACTCTTTCAAGGCCTCAATGCAAATGATCAGAGGGGGCACTTTGTATCACGAGTCCTTGGGCCGAACAAACAAACCCCTTATGGATTGAATCTGGCATCCTCAATCCCTTTTTAATGATCTGCCATATTTTTCTGCCATCCTTGATGTGCGAATTCTAATCAATAACACATTTTCATTTATATGAAAGAAACATGCCCCGTTTTAGTTTGTTCATACCTTTTTTTGTCTGTCAAAGAGAATGCAAGGAACAACTTGAACATTTCATTAAAAACATTATAGCATAATATAGAATACATTATATACAAATACTCATATCTGACACTTTTTCTATAGTGCATTTGAAAGTCAGATGTAAACATAATAGTGCAACTAATCAAATAACATTCTCCATACTGTATCAAATCGTACCATTTTAATCTTGGCTTAAAAATGTATTATTAAACCTTAAAGTGACATTTCAGATCATTTGTGTAATTGAGCATTTAAATTAATTTTGAAGTGTTAGGAGAAATATATAGAAACATATAGCTGAACTTAAGCTTTGATCGAAGTTCACTAATTACTGGATTTTTGTTTTAATATGATTTTCACAAAAAGGACATTTAGCCAGAACGGACAAGCTCTACCATGCATACATGGAGCTACTTGGACAAACAAAACCTTGTCAACACATTTATGTTTCATTCTAGTGGCAGTGACTTATAGCTGCCCTCTGGTGGAAATTTAAAGCAACATCCTGTTAAAGCTTCCTTACATATAGAATAATGTGCCTAAAAAAACAACTATGTAATGTATCATATATAAATATATTTTACGTTATTCAACGTCTTTAAAAGTCCTTTTGACACAGCAGAGGGTACCATCATGCTTGTGTAGATGTCATGAACTGAAGAAAGGTCCAGAACTTTGTAGAGTGGAAGATTCGGCTCTTGGCTTTCATCTGTGGTTTACTGATGACCCTGTGATTCTGTTTGGACGGCATCTGGTATTCAGATATCCACCCTTCTCCACGCATGTCCTCCGTCGACACAGATCTTCCTGATGAGATTTCCACCAGGCATATGGGATCCCTTGTCTGAGGATGTTCGTCACATCCCATGGTCCACAGAGCAGATTCGCAAAACATCTAAGGTAAGAAAAAAAGTTATTTGCACTGCTGTGGGTGCAAGATATGTACTCTTTTAACCGCTAGGTGGCACTGTGTTGCAAGCTATCCAGGTGTCACTCGACGGCTGAGAAACCTAACATTGATCTTTATTAAAATGTCAAAACAAAGTGCAGTCGTTTAGATGTCTTAATTTTATCTAAAGGCCACCGAGAAATAAGTGGAACAGTCGCACATGATTTTTAATAAAAATTAGTTCATTTTTAAAATCCTTATTCAGTCATCGCTGACTACAACGATTGGGTCAACGTCAACAGCGCAGAAAATAGTAACAAGTCACACGTGACACCGCTGTCAACTTTTTAAATAAAAGAAATATTTTAAATTAAAACCGACACGTTAATAGACACTTAAAAGCACGCGGCGAACATTTAAGTCCGTTTTTATATAGTAATTACAAAAAGCAGCTTCGCAATAAAAAAACAGCAACTTGTCTTCAGACACCCGTTTCACGGCCAAATGTAATCTATGGATTTTTTTTATAATAAGATTTGCGAAATAACCTATAATGGTAAAAAATAGGGCCAAATAGACGGCCCTCTATGATATAAAATAATAATAATTTTGCCTACTTTCAGAATTTTGCATCAGTAGATCGCCTTCGCTATTTGCATAAAAAGAAAAAGAACAGAAGCTTGAAAACCACATCTTACCTCGTTTTCGTTTTCTTGATTTGTCCTCGTTTGTCTGTCAGTCAACGTGTTTCTGCCGTCAGTGCACGCAGCTTTTAAACGAGATTTTACTGCACCTGTGTGTAGACTCCCAACACAATTAACTGTGAAAAGGTAGAGTAAAAAGTCCAAAGGTCTTCTGTAAACTCTTAAACGTGTCTTCTTAAGGTGCTTTCTCAAGGATATACCCTAACCTGCTCCACTGCAGCGACTGAAACATTCGAGCTGTAGCAGCGGTTTTATTGCAGGTTTTACTCGAGGAGTTTCCACTGAAGTTTCCCTAAACTTCCAAACACTTCAGAATCTTCTTTTATTCTCCTCCTCGTGTCCAAGGTGAAACAAAATCACTTAAACACCTGCAATAATATTTTTCTGACACAAAATGTTTAGATGTAGTTCTACTGCGTATATATAAATAGACATATACAGTAGCCTTAATATTCTATCATGACAGATATTGGCTATAAAGTAGCCTAATTATAAAAATAAATAAAAAAGTCACAAATCTGATATAATCTTTAGCAAAAGAAAATAAACCAGTGACTAATCAGTGGATTATAGGTAGCCTTACAACAAAATTGTTGCTAAAAAATAAATAAATATATAACAAAAAACTATTTGTTTGGCATGAGGAGGTTTAAGACAACTGAATTAACATCAAAACATAGTAGGTAAACATGTGGTATTTTCCCTCATGTCAAAAAAAAAATAAAAAATAAATAAATTGAATAAAGCCCATTTTTACAGTTCTTTGTACTCTGTTAACCTACTTACAATCTGTTAGTCTGCTCCAGTTACATGACAAAAATCACAAATACTAGATAGATATTAAATAAAAGTCAATTGCTTTCATATTATCTGAACTGTCTCGCTGGTTGTGCACTGTACTTTCCATCTCAGACAACATAATCTGGTTGTGGTGGTCAAAATGAAAGAGAAAGTATTTCAAACAACAACACTGGTTACACTAAGGTTAATGCAGGTCATGATTTTTCTTAAACAACCAAAACAAACAGATGGACAGAAAGATGGACTGAAATATTTAATTTATGCTCCTTCGATTTAACATGTTTAACCGGTTATCCAAGTGATATATAGCACATGAAGTTGGCATATATTTGCAAACTTTGAATATTAAAATGCATTCCTGTTCCCCTTGAGTGGTCAGTGAGGTCTTTACGTTCAGATGTGTGTATGTGTGCATGCATTAATGTTTGTAAAACAGTATGGTTGAGTGGGAGTGTCTGTGTATGTAGATGGATCTGGATGAGACTACATAATCTACACACCACAATTTAAAGAGCACCTTTTGCTCAGTGTGGAGTGCAACATCTGGTTTGGAGAAATGGTATGTCCAAAACCTAAAACTCTGTGCGTACAGAGATAGATATATAGACAGACAGACAGAATTTTTGATTAAGCATTTAAATGTAAAGGTCACATGTTTTCTCTAGTAAGTAACAGTACTTTTCAACTAACACTGTTTTTCTCACAGTACGGCTTTATTAATACGTGTCTGAAGTCACTGGTCATTGAAAGGTTTGGAGAGGAGACATGGGAAAAACTGAGGTGCGTATAACAAATGTAACGTTTAAAGAAATCATGGATGGTTTTGTGGTTTGTGTCACCTAATTTTTTTTTTTTCCCAGATTAATGGCCGGGGTCCAGGAGACATTTATGACCTATGAAATCTATGACGATGTCATTACTCTTCGTTTAGTGCAAGAGGCTTGTAAAATGCTGGGTGAGTATCATTTTGTACTTAGTAGTATGCCAATGTACCGTTTTTGAAAGCATTTTTAGATCTAAATGTATTTATTTGCCCTTGGGTTTATGTCTGTTTGCATGTGCATGTACTTTAACGGTTGGTTAGGGACTTTGTTTAATTTATCAGAATGTTTCACTTCTTTAAAATTGCTGTTTTTGTTTGTATCCTCTTTTGAATGTCTGTCATTGTGTGAGGCAATGAGAAAAAAAGCCAGAGAGAGTAGACTGTGATCTCGTATTCACAATATCCTTGGGGACTTGCAGACACTGATCAAAGTATCTGAGGGAGTGCTAACAATGTCCCTGCTGAGACGACGGTTGATGTCCTAACCTGTCCTCCAATCTGTCCCTGAGAGTGGACAAGGACAGGTGTGAATCTCTGAGTGGATCACACACCTGATCTCCACTCAAAACAACCTGGACGGACGCCTTTAAAATTGGAAGGAGAAATTGTAATGGAATGTTTCAGCCTAAAATAATGAATCATTTGCTCAAAAAGCATTCATCCTTATGCATAAAATTGCTTTCTCCAGATCAAAAGTTGTCTTGTCTGAATCAGGAGAGAAATATGTACAGCACAAGTTCTGTTTAGACGTGAAAACAGTTCTAAGCAACGTGTTGGTGGTTTTGGATGTGAAAGCACAATGGGACTTTTTCACTGGAGGAAGCTTTAATACGCATTATGCTGTCATATTTTGGTCGGAAGCAATGGTTCTTATATAACTTGTGTAAGAAAACTTTATGGCACTTTAATGTCCTGTTTTATCTGTTTTTTAGATGTCTCTTCTGAGGTGGTTTTGAAGCTTTTTGGAGAGTACTTTTTCAGCTTTTGTAAGATGTCGGGATATGACACTATGCTGCGAACACTCGGTGGAAACCTGGTGGAATTCATTGAAAATCTTGATGCTCTACACAGTTATTTGGCATTATCTTATGAGGTCATAATGCTTTTAGTGCTCCTTAAAATTTCACATGGTTTCTATGTAATTCTAAAGACATCCATCAAGCAAATGCTTACATAGAAAAACAATAAAAAGGAAGTGCTATAGGACACAAAATGTGGATTGATAAAATCATGGTGTTATATAAATAAATTAACATATTAATTTTAGTTAACATATTTGATTTTATACTTGCTACCCATTTTACAATGACATTGGTTTAGTGTTTTGTTTGCAGAGTACATACAGTATGAAACATGGAACTATGAACTTTTTTTGTGGTTTGTAACATGCCAAGCCATTTTTAGGCCATGAATGCTCCGTCCTTTCGTGTGGAGCGGATGGATGATGGCCGAATTCTCCTTCACTATTACTCCGATAGGAAAGGGTTATATCACATCGTGCCAGGTGAGAGTTTCCCAATATCATAACATTTCAAAACATTTCGATATTAATGCAGAAGTAAATGCATAAATATACACTCTGTGTGGTAAAAATTTGACATACATTTTAAATTTAACATCATATATCCATTTAAAGTCTACTTCCAATTTGAAAACATTTCCTTAGGCTGCACTGCATCAACAGTATTTGTACTTAAAATACATATTTTAGCTTTATGCTCCATTTGCTGTATGTGACTATAAATTTGCACATTTAGCAATTTCTGTTTTGATTTCATAACTATGGAGCAGGTATTATCGAGGCTGTGGCAAAGGATTTCTTTGACAGTGAGGTCATGATGACCATTCTAAACCAGTCAGAAGAGGATGAGCGCACTGGAAAGAAGGAACATGTGGTTTTCCACATGGTACAGAAGGAAAAGGCCACCAAAAGAAAGGCCCAAACAAGACAGAAAGGCAGCATTGAGGAAATACAGGCTGAGAAAGAGGTAAGTCCCCACTGACAGGAAGACATTGCAAAGCACTCTGTAAAAGTGTGTTTGAAGTCTATAATGTCTGAGCTTTTTAGGTGGTCTGTTTCAAAGTATTTTAGTTGCTTTGGCATCATTGTGTAGCTTATATCACGATTAAGACATATGACAATTTCCAGTAGTCTTACCGGTGCAAAGATCAGACGTTTCAATCCCTTTCATTTTTATCATGAATGTTTAAGTAGGTCTAGACACTTAACTGTCTGCTGTCTTTGAATTTCTGAAACGTGTGAGAAAGTTTGTAACCATGACAACTGCTATACCAACAGAACAAGGAAGAGACAATGAATAGGATGAAGGCCAGGTATGCCAGTCTGCAGCTGTGTCCAAGGAAACGATCTCCATGGGAGATTGTGAGGAGCATTGTCATGTTGGGTCAAGGTTTGACATATTCAGAGCTGATTTTTTCGCGAATGACTGTGGCAGATCTACAAAATTATGTAGATGTGATTAATATTAACAATATATTTTATAAAAAGTAATCTAAAAAGTAGTCAAAATACATGAATTAAAATGAGTAACCTAGATTATGTTACTAACTACAGTTTTCACCATAAAATCTGTAATTATAACAGACTACAATTTGTAATCTACGTGTATATATATATATATATATATATATATATATATATATGGGTCAAAGATGAAAA
>JAUMHG010000051.1:8988525-9001613 GCA_032359395.1 Enteromius anoplus | reverse complement strand
TATATATATGTGTATATGTAAATTAATGTAACATTTATTTAAAAAATCTTTTTTAATTAAATTAATTGATTTATATATTTATTTATCCTGTGGCAGAATGAAGCTTTCCAAAAGATACCTGTAGAATATTAATAAAATAAAGAGAGAGAAAAATTTTAACAATTTACCCAAGACTCCCACAGGACTACAGTAGAACACAACTACAACTGCTAAAAATCATCTCAGCTGTTCAAATGTATTCTATTTTATTTATTGCATGCATAATAAATAATAAATCTTTATAATAAATCATTTTATTTGTCTTTTAAAAAATGTGTATTTTTCAGTACAATAAGTTTTTACATTAAATGAGATGACACACTGTGTACATTTAATTTCATTCTAATATGTGCGTGTCTGTTTTTGCAGGAAGTTGCACAGTCAGGTGGGAGAACCGCACCATGTACTGTGTCGTCAGTGTGTTTGCAGTGGCTATTGCGCTATGAACAGGAATCAGGGCTGAGACCAACACAGAAACAGACCGATAAAAACACCTTCTCTCTAACAATCACATCCTCTGCTTCAACACTGGCTTAAAACTATGTTCAGCTTGTCATGTTTTGCTTAATCTATAAAGTTTAAACTGTATTGTAAATGCTTGTCTACCACATTGTATTTTGTTCTTCTTTTTTTTTTGGACTTGCAAAGGTAATGTGCACTTTTGTTTTAATTAAGTTGATGCTTAATTATTAAAATTTTCTGATTTGGGTTTATCATTCCAAAATATATCAGTTTTTTCAGTGTTATTTATATACCTAAGGCATTTTTCATCAACCAAATACAAATTATGAGGGGCAATTTACAAACAATGTTAAAGTTTATTTTTGGGAACTGAAACTAAATCTTTCTCCTTTTTTAACATTTGAAATCAGCCAGCACACAATACATTTGCTAACAAAAACATGATAAACAAAACTGAAGTCCATCTCTACAGCCCACATAGACTTAGCCACGGAAACACCATATTGAGTTTAGTATCCTACTTTGTTTTATAGTGGCATGCCTTGTATTATAACATTATGATTTAATTAGTCAGTCCCCCATATTGCTAAACTTAAAAGATTTTGAAAAATGCAACTTCCACTTAAGAAAGAGGAAGCAGGTTTGAAAAGCAGGATGGTGTCACAGTAAAATACAGCACAGCATAGTAACTCTTTATTCTACATAAAAATAAATTGTGCATCATGCACAGGCGTGACATATCTAGACCAATAATACAACATGATAATGACATAAACTTGCACTGCAACAAAAAAAAAAAAATATTTATATATATAAAATAAGGATTCTATTTTGTAAATAAAAACTTAATTTGTGGACAAAATCTGCCGGTGCAGTTATACAAAACCTACTTCCACTCAAGATATAATCTTTGAAAGCAAGTCTAAATGTCTTATCCTGTGGTTTAAGGTTTTTTCTATCATTTTAATTAGAAAACCGGCAAAAAGACTTACTAAGAAGTAATTTTTGCAGCATTTACATTGATTTACACACTTTGTGAAGCTCATCAGAAGTTTTCTTTGTTGAATATAAACTCAGTTCCAGATTCAGTGTGTGAATTACACTGTTTCCCCAGAGCTGTGGCTAAAGCCGTAGGACCACATAGAAAAACGCCTACTTTTGAACTGAAAGAAAGAAGATAAAAAAAAAAAAAGACTAGTTAATAATGCACATTAAACGTAGAAAGCCTGCTGTTATTCACCACACTCTACATACCCTGGGTGTTGGGTAGCGATGGCACTGAACTCATTGTCCCAGTTGGGTTTACCATACCGAGTCTTCTGCTTAAGCCCGGTGATGGGATCGTCCTCCGCCTGATACTGAACTCTAAGATGGGCCGCCTTTAACAACAGCAATCATAATAATGAGTGCACAAGTATTTTTGTATTTCAGGGAAGTTCAAAACAGTTCACAGTGTCTTGTCATTAAGTAAAGCAAGACCTTTCGCCCACCTCAGCATCTTTCCAGCGTGTTAGATAGATGTTGTAACTGAGGAAATCACTCATGTCTTTTTCAGTCATCTGCCTTTCCAAACTCTGCAGCAAGTCTGCAAACCATTCAAAAGCCTGCGTCTCCGGACACAGCCAATAGAAATAGATCTGCAAAGGGTCAGAACATTACATTAGGCACTAGTCAGTTTTGAATAGCTATTTTGCTCCCATGACTTGACTTCTTTCAGACTAGTGGAAAGAAAATAACTAAAATTATACACCTTTAAGTGTTTTTTGTATTACACGTTATCTATATGCATCTGTAGAGTTGCATGACATAGAGCAGAATTACAATACATAATTATAATAACTGTTTCCTCTACATGATTTGGTTTTTCATGCATATAAATCTTCACTTCAACTTCACTTTTATGCAGAGCAATGAAAAGAGATGTTCAAAATCCCCCGTGTAAAAAACTTTACTATGTCAACAAAATAAAAATTCCAGTCTGCACACTTCTGTTCTGGAAATCTAATTCTGTCATTCAAAGTTCTAATCGCTAAACTTAGTGCTGTTCACCTTTTTGGTGAAGACGTTTTTGTTCTCCTGGACGTGTTTGTACCACACAGACTTTAGAACGGATGCAAAAGGTGTCACGCCAATACCGGCGCCCACGAGCATCACAACTTCATAACGAAAGACATCCTCACTGGCTGTCCCAAACGGCCCATCCACAGCCACTCTACACAGAGAAAAACAATGATTATTCACTGCAAACTAGCAAACTGTACTAATACCTTGTAAATTGTTGCATTTTTTTGGTTTTCTACTGTAGGAGGAAGAAATTAGGAAACACATGTGGAGAAATAGCAAGAAAAAATTCACCCATGTTGAAATCAACATATTGCCACCTTCCCAAACAGAAACCTGGTCTACCAACACTTCTCTTTTCTCTCAACTGTGATTATATGCCCACATCCCCTTTTTACACATGTATTTTCCCATTTTAAAAGTGAGACTTAACAGTACTATTAAAAGCACTACATCTGTGCTTGTTCAAATATTTTTTTCATCATTTATTCACCCTAACCCGTATGATTTATTTTTTCCTGCAGAACAAGTTGCTTTAAAGGTGACATATCGTGAAAATCGGACTTTCTCTGTGTTTAAGTGCTATAATGGGTCCCTGGTGCATCTAGCAACACAGAAATTGAAAAAAAGGGCAAACCCAGTCTTTTTTTGTTTTTGTTTTTTGATAAACCAAAGAAAAAAAGAGCACATAAGATTATAGCAACTCAACTTAAAAATAATAATAATATAATATTACTGCCCCTTAACTGGTTGTACCAGTTCTAATAGACTCAGATAAGAAGACTTAAGAAGATTTATTGATTTACTTATTGTATATTACGCTGTTACCACATCTAATAAAAAAAAATGGGATTTCTTTCCCAGCTGTTCACCTTCGCAGACATAACCAACAGTTGTTTTTTTAACTTGTGTGTGTAACTTTGTAACTTGGTACTTTCTGTGCATGTGCACTGAGAAAACCGTGTATCAGAAGTTTAAAGTGACATGGCTTTTAAACATATGAATTCAGCACAATAGACATGACAAACAGATGTTTTTTTTAGCAGAGGAACATTCTGAAAAGGCAGTGTAGACTGTGTTTCTGCTTTCTCAGAATAGGTATTTTTTATAGTATAATAAAAATGATCTTGTATTTTCTTTTATTTTGAGCTGAGGGGCACCTTACAGTTATATTACATTGTAAAATTGGGGCATTATATGGTCTTCTTTTACAGAATGTTCTTGTAATGAAAGTCAATGGGGCATGGAACAACATAAAAGTGAGTAAATGCTTACAGAATGTTCATTTCTTGATGAATTTGTCATTTGTCTCTTTAATCTTACTTTGGTAGTGTCCAAGCATCCAGCACCACGGTTTTGTCACCTCCGCAGGCTGTATAAAGGGCTTGTGTCCAATCCCCTACAATTCGGATATGCACGCTAAAGTGGTCTTCCTCCGGGGCAGAGGTCAAGGTAAAGGGATGCCATTCTAGCTGAGAGATGGATGGGACCTGCATGAAAACATACTGACCGACCTCCATCTTAAAGCCCTTCTTCTTCAACTGCAGCTCAAGGGTCTTGGATGGGTGCATCACAACCTGTAAAGTGATGCAATACAGTAAGACAGGAAGAAATCTATTGGTTGCTAATCAAACAGCTTCTCTGACTAACCTTGGTGATAACCACTTTCTGCTGCGAGCGATAGAATCGCACCAGTCTCTCACATACATATAGAAACATGGGGCCAACCACCCACTTCCATGTCTGTAAGAGGAAGTACAAGTTGAGATGCCATCAAAATAGTGAATGAAATGCTCAACGTATTAAGCTTATGTTGGGATATACCATCGGGGGATTCCCAGCAAAGACGGGTTCTGGGCAGTGGGTGCCATTTTGACCCCAGGTCTCAAAGCTGCTGTGACATTTGATTGGATCGTGGGCCTCTACACTTTGCAAAGTCTGGCCTCGCACGATGCGCCTACACACACACAAACGCACACTGTTATTGCATAAATAATGCATGGTTATTTTCTTGCTAGCATTATGTGCCTGTCAACATGTATTATGGCTGAGATGCGCTATTACGCTTCAATAAAAGCTGCTAAAAAACCTGCCTTATATTAGCTTAAATTTGTCTAGCCATGTGTTCACTGGCATGAACGAGCAGAAATGAGTGGGTGTTTGTTTTCAAAGCATCCCTTATTAGTGATGAGCAGAATGCATGCAAGTGGTATTGACCGTATTGAGAAAGCAGAGCGCAACAACTTTAAACAGCACAAATGAAGTCGAATCTAGTGAATAAATCACATTTAGCATATTACTGTATTTCTTAAAGATGCAGTTTACATGCATTCATGCTGGCTGGGTTGTAGCTATATAGGTTAATAAAAGCGTATACAACAAAAGTTGATATAATGCATATACAGTACCAAAAGTTTTTGTCCTTCAGAAATGATTCTAAAATACTAATTTGGTAATTTGGTTTCCTATTAATAGATATGCTCCTTAATGCTTGAGTGGAAACATTTGCATTAAATTTTTTCGCAACTGTGTTTATTTTGGTTCAAGTTGGATCCAACACATCTCTACTCTACTGCATCAAACTTGATCCCTTTTAATGCATTGTTGCTGAATGACAGTATAGAAAGATGATATTGTGAAAAACAGGTGTGGTTTTGATTTACAAAAAATACAACTATTCATTGAAATGAACCCTCACCCGATTCCATGAGTCACCAAACCAATGAAAAAGACGATGAACAGGTGATGGGTGAACCAGAACACCTCGAAATATGACCTTCTGATGACCTCCATGGAGGAAGTGATGATGAGGATGAGGGCGAGGGTGATGACCACCCCCGTCAGTCCTGCTATAGTAGTAAACATCACTATGGTTGGGTTCTGGGAAATCAAAATATACAAAAATGCAACATAAAACATCACTTAAAACGCAACATACAAAACAAGCAATATTACATTAAAAAGAAAAAATTATAATAAGCAGATTGCAAAAATCTAATTTGATTAAATGTCAGTTTCAGATGCACGACAGTTAAAAGGTGGGGGGTGATTATTTTTTTTTTTTTTTTTTTTTTTTTTTTTTAAATAAACACTTTTATTAAGCAAAGACGATTCAATGAATATTTATAACGTTACAAAAGATTTCCCTTTAAAATTAAATGCTGTTATTGAATCCTGAATGAAAGTCTGTTTCCACAAATAAATTAAGGAGTAAAACATTTTTCACAATTGCTAATAATAAAGTGTTTCTTAAGCCCAATTTCTAAAGGATCATGTGACACTGAAGACTGGCGTAATGGCCTCTAAACTTAGCTTTGCCATCACATGAATATGACATTTGAAAGTATTTAAAAATAGGAAACAATTATGTTAAATAATAACATTATTACTAATATTAATATTAATAACATACTGTATTCTTGATCAAATAAACTCAAACTCTTCCCCATTCCCAAACGGTAGTATATAGAGGTAAAACACAAACCCACAAAACAGTTCAAATCTGTCATAGTTGCTCTAAATAGCAGCTAGTAGATCATTTTATGTCAGTCATAAGATTGATTGTGTGGGTGTTGATTGTGTTTAAACATGGCACTATTAATAGTTTTGTTACGAACACAGGCTTCTAATTCTGCCTATTGTCCACCGGGTCATCACAGCAAAACCATAGCAACAGAATATTTAAAATCATGTAAACAGCGGCAGCAGCATGATGGTTATGTGATGTAGCCGTGGGTGGAAGTGGGAGGTTATCCTACGGGGCTGAAGTGAGATCAGTTGGGAGTTCCTTGCGTAATGAACCAAATGCTGTTACAGAAACCGTTGTAATGGACTGAAATGAGTAAAAACCTCACCGTCTCATTGCTTCTGATGGGGTTCAGGTAGGATCTGTTGTCATTGTTGCCAATCTGAGAGAGCACGTAAGGCAGGTGACTGCTGTTGATCATAAGCTGGGAATCCATGAATCTCTCAAAGTTAAACAAGTGAGCTACGATGTGGATGGCTGGGAGAATTTACAAGACATCATCAGCAAGGCTTACAGAATTTCATTCATGAATATAAAATATACTTTCAGACAAAAAGGTACACAATGTTTGAGCCTTATTTATCCCTAAAAGTTACATATTTGGTACATTTTTTGTGCCTTTTTTGAGTTTAGGCTTGGGAAAAGATTTGAAAAGTCTACAAAAATATTTAAAAGCGTCAAGTGAATAGTCTTTCTGGTGGTACCTGTGTGGAGGGCAATCATGTAGGCCACTAGTTTGTGGAAAGTGATGTTTCTGTCTAGCTGGCGGGCTGCAGTGCGGCTACAGCACTGCAAACACACACACACAAACACACACACACACACACACACACAGCATTAATGAGGAGATGCAGGCTTTTCACTTTCATTACCTGAAGTAGATAAGCCTTTCGCTTTCGCTCTGTTGCTCTTTAACTGACCTGTATGGTTCCGCGGAGGAACGAGAGCAGGTTTCTGCAGACAGGCAGCAAGATCAACATGCAGTTAAAATTCAGACATGCTGCTGGAGCTCTGGCCCATGAGAGAGCATGCTGAGAGAGAGAGAGAGAGAGGGACAGTGAAAATGAGCCATAGGCACAAGGGAAAGTTTCATTTCCTATTTTAAGCTCTAAACAACATATTCACTGATGCATTAAAAACTACTTGCATCAAATATATAGACCTACATATGAGCACTGTACTCATCTAAATTCAACAAACAACCACACAAATATTCACAATTAGGAATTATATCAATACAATTCAACAAGAATACATTCATCATATTTATACATAATTTATACATTATTTAATTTTAAATTGCATACTTACCCCAAGGATTACTCTAGTATAGTAGTATCTATCAATCAAAAATGCCAAATAAAATTGCACAAAGAGAAACGCATTGATACCGAGCCATACCAGCTGAAAAACACAACAGAGAGAGTCTGAGAAGATTTGCAGACTGATTAAGTAAATATATTATAAACTCTGTTCTTCGGTATGTTTAAGAAAAAGAAAAATATGATGTGACACACACACAAACAAATGTGATTAAAAACAATTATTAGATCCAAAGATGAAGATTTTAAAAATTAGAAAGGTAAAAGGTCCAATGGCTTACAATTACAAAAATGGACAGTCCTTCGTTTGCAGCAAAGTTTCCCATGATGTTGAGTGGTGTAAAAAGATCTAGAGAAGTCTGGGTGGACGATTTTGAAGAAAGCCGCAACACCAAAAAGGGATTTGGTTTATAAAGCAGAGAAGCAGGAAATATTATCACAACTGTGAGCCCACGGGAAACTATCAAGCAAAGTTCCTCAACCTAAAGAGGCAGGTCAGCTGATTCTCAGATCTCTTTCTGATTGATAGTCAAGCCTGTCATTCATTTTTAGTTGTGGAAGTGACACGATTTCAATATTTTTCCAGCATTTGTGACAGTCTATCTCTTGAGCTTATACAGTGTGATTGTAAACTGGTTTTAAGTAATCAGAAAATAAACACACAATGAGAATGTTTCTTAAAACGATTAAATAACAACAGAAGTTGTACCATGGACAAAATAACATTCTCCTTTATTTATGTTATTTGTATTATGGGTTTAGCTGACAGTTGCACACATCAAAAGCAGTGGTGTACCTATTTTGAGGGAGTTTCCAGATTCCAAGTGTTGCAAAATAAATAAACTGAAACTATTCAGCTCTCCACAAGAGGGCAGTAAAGTTAAGATACAATCATCTACTGCTTTCAACGAAAATAATGACACTTTTTGTAGGAAAAATAAGAATAATGTGCAAAAGAGGTCTCCAGATGAGACAAGTGCAAAAGAAGAATGTAAACAAAGGAAAGAAAAAAACAACTGATTAAATCATTCTTTGCAGGACTATGAAGGTCCTGGCAATCCGACTGTTATTCTCTCTATGCATTAAATTTAGGCCTTATGTTATCAAATGATGGACTTATGACCAATTAGGACTAACTTCACAGTCGTACACACAGTATGAGTCGAACAACAAGATTAACTAGAAGAATGTATTAATAATGAACCTGAGAGGTTGTCAGACATTTTTCAGAAAGCGATTCCCCCAAGGTGATGGAAAAATCAACAGCTTAAATACAATCGTTTAAATAAATCTGCAGCCATAACATTAATCGAGGGAGAGTGCGCTCCCACATCACATGACAAAAACAGCGGTTTTATCTTGCTTGGGAATTTTACATGCACTTCAGTAGAACGTGCTGGCTCGTTTGACCGGTAAACCAAACAAGAAAAAGTATATTCATCTCAAAGTGAAACGTTTGCATTCCACCATAAAGCCAGAAATCCAAAATGTTCATTTTATTTCTCCCTTTTAATCCTTAAAGGGCATTTCATGCAATGTTTTTTTATAGGCATAGTTCACCTACAAAAGAAAATTCATTTACTCACCCTCATGTTTCAAATGGTTTACGTGACAAACTGCCTTTGTTTATGCAATAAAAGTCAGTGGAGTTCAAAAAACCCTTTTATCTGGAGAACAAAGTGAGTAAATGACAGAACTGTCCTTTTGAGTTGAACTCTTTCTTTAAGATGTGCTTTGCTCACACAGCGCCGCACAAACTCTGTCCAATGTCCCTTTTGGTAACGCAGGATGGATCGTCTCCAGTGTCTTTCCCTGGTGGCTTGGTCCTCATGGAGCCCGGCTGGGAAAGCGTCCCACGAAGCAGGCAGAGGGATCCACAGCATTCCCAAAAGCCTTGGGCTGGACTGGATGAGAAGAGCTGTCTGCAGGGGTGGCAAAACTGGTAAAAGAGTAACATAAAGAAAACCGCTGTGACATAACCCAACAACAGCGACACTTCTAACACGGGAGCAGACACCCATTGGTAGAACTCAGTCCGGTGGACGTACCACATCAAAGTCAGCCCCGTGTTCTCGACAAAACGGAGGGAATAATACACAGGGAGGCGCCTCCACGCCTGACCCTTATCGATCAGATCGGGGTCGTTCAATCTAAGCTGAACGGCGGACCAGCAGAACACGTTGATGCCAGCGTACAGGAAGGTCAACATGCAAAGCACAATAGTGGTCCCTACACGTGTCAACGTCTTCTCGATGTTCTCCGGGAAAGGAGAGCGGCTGCTCCAGAACAGAACCCACGGGTGCAGAAAAAACAAGACGAAGTTGGCAGACACCACTGGAACCACCCATACTTTCAACACGGAGCTGAAGAGGACCAGTACTGCCACCCGTGTGGCGATCTCGAACCCTCGCCACAGGAACACGCACAGGTATGCCAACGGACGCACAGAGACTTCGTAATCGTCGTAGCGTATCTTTATGGCCAGAATGTTGCAGCGTAGGGCTCCGTATACAATCGAGAGAAGGGAAATGACCATCAATGTACCTGGCAGAGAGCAAAAAGAATGAAATACATTACAATTACGATAAATCCAAACATACTTTGTGGCTGAAAGCAACTGAATTAGTAAGTGGATACTGAATAAACCTCTTCAGGGGGTGCAGAGGCCTAAACATGCTGAAATGATAAATAAACAATTAAACAAGGAAAATAAATATAAGACTATATATTAGGGGTTGGGTCGATAGATGCCATCGTCCATTTCGCAGCAACCAGCTCGCGAAAAACACACTTAATCTATGGCGGGATTGGCTGCAAATCTATGCCATTAATAAGCAAGCGCACCACTGATGCTGGCGAGCGCAGAAACAGATCTACATGCACAGAAACGGGGACGCGAGCTCATTTCAAACCCTCGCGCGCGGTTGATGCGTCATCCGCGCGCATTTCATGCACTCGCACACGATCATCCCTGCGCTCGATCTTCTCTCACCTGCTCGCGCGAACACTGTTTTTGTCTTGGTGCGGGGCTTGGTGTTTTAGTTACAACTAAACAACCCCCCCCACCCCCAACAAATGATGCCATCGTCCGTTGCGATGTTTTACATTAGACATCGTACAATGCCAAATTGGTCGACATCGCCCAACCCTACTATATATGACCCTCTTCATTTTCATGTTGCACATGAAAATAAATAAATAAATAAAAAAAATACAGTAAATGCATACATTAAAAAAATAAATAAAAAGCAAAAGTATGTACAAATAAATAATTGAATGAATGAATTAAAAATATACAAATGAAAATAAAAGTATAAATAAATAAATAAATTTATACTCAACCCATTTCACACATTGCTTATAATGAATAACTGTTTAAATAAACCAAAATAAACAATAAAACAAGGAAAGACAGAAAGAAAAAAGAAAAGAAATGCATGACTATAAAAATAAAAATAAAAAAATAAAAATGTGTAAATAAAAAAAAGTATAAATTAATTAATTCAAAAATAAATTCATACCCAATTCATTTCATGTTTTATACAACAAATAACTTTATAAATAAATAAATGCAATAATACAAAAAAATGAAGGAATAAATAAATACTTCATTTGTTGTAGCAAATAATTTTTCTTTCTTTCTTTTTATTTGGTTTCGAGCCGCCATAACTGTGGTGCGTAATATGTTGCGATTTAGTTACATAATAAACTGTTTACTACTACTGCTTACTATTGTTGTTAAGTAATAAAAGATAACAAAAGCAGATACCCCGAAGGGCCAAATCCACCAGCTAACATATGGCCTCCATCAGCCTTCCATCTGATCTAAAGTCGGTCACCGTTTCATTACTCTATGCCTAGTGGGTAATGGGGTCAGACTGATTCACTATCCATTTTGATCTGCAATACTGCTTTCAAGGATAGGCCTCAAGGCTGTCAACACATTCCTCACGCAGCGTGGATGACTACATATCTGTGAGGCAGAGTCAGTCTATAATTCCTAATACTCAATGTAGACTGACAGTTGAAGGGTGGAGAGTGAATCTCTAATTATACCAAATAACAGCTTGCAAATGCCTGAGCTGTCTACAATATACAGTGGAGTCCAACCGTCCAAAAGAGACAGTTTCCTTGCATTTGTAATATAATTCACATTTTACATTTTCATAATTATTATTATTATTATAACAATCTAGTTGAAATGTCTAAATAGGTGTACATGAATATGTTCAGAATATTGGTATAATATGCTGTTTATTACTTATTTTCACAAGAAATCCTAATAGTCCTAACAGGTTTAATAATAATAATGAATAATACAGGCTTCCAGGTTTGAATAAGTACAAATGTTTTTTTTATGTATCATAATATGTTCTTTATTGGTTATTTTTAGTGACTGTTTATTGTTGAGTAGCGCTTCTGGGTATTTTAAACTAAATTAATCCGTAGTTTAGTTCATAAATAATTTCTGTATGTTGAGCTGGTACATACTGTCTGAAAACACACTATCTATTCTTGCTGATATTCTCAGAAACAAAGTGTGCGTCCTTGAGATAACAAGAGGAAACAGATAGTACACAACTAGAAGTCATTTCAGAGGCATTCGATGTAACTCAAGCATGTATGTAGAATGTGTCACCAAGGAGAGCTTGTTAAATTTAGTTGGGTGACGCTGGAAGCAGTTCAATGTTTACAGGACTTACAGAGAGATTGTTCTATAGAGGAAGAGACTGTGCATAGATCGTATTGGTTGGCCTGACATTTAACACTTCACAGATGAGATGAAGAATGCGGGAAATGACAAAACTCATTAACCATGGAAGTCATAAGCTCATAAGCTTGCAATGCTCCACTTTGGAAGTTGTACTTCATGAGGCCATATAACAGAACAAAAACAAAGCAGGAATAAGAAAAGTCTTAGTCATGCTCTAGAAATCCTTAAGACAATTTAAGAAGCCGTGGTCATTCTGGAAATGTGAAAGTTGGATGTTTTGATTTTTAAGAGTCATTATGGCAAAGAGTTTTCCTAATCTTGCATAACTCGAAGTGACTTATTTTGTGATAATTAATAGAATTGTTTTTATTAGCTTAATTGGAAAGCAAGGAATCAGGAGCACAACAAGTTTCTCTGATAAGCAATCAGCCGTCAAAGGCAATGATCTTTATTCAGAAATATCTGACAACTAAATCATGCAACTGATCAATCAGAATCAAGTATTCAGGAGTGCCATGTTATAAAACCAATTACACTATGGCACTAAGCTTTCAGTTCCTTTATTAACCTAGTCTATTTTAGGTGTCTCAGAATGTACTTGATACTGCTTAGTGTGCATGTGTGTGTGTGCTCCCACCTCTCCCGATGGACACCCCTTTCTGCAGCACACAGATGTAGAGTTGCAGTGTGAGCTGGGGTGCAGAGCCCAGGAAGGCCTGTATGACCGATGTCCTGGCAAAAGCAGCTCTGTGGGTGACTAACTTCCCCTCTGCCTGGCCCACTTCCTGTTCCACCTCCTCGGCCTGCCCTTCCCGAGGGATCTGCTTCTTACGGGTGATGGTGACATACGGCTCCTCCACCTTTCCGATACTGCCATAGATACAGAAGGCATCCAAGCACCTAAAGAAATAAAACTGGGCTTTATTGTTTGAATACATTGATGTCCAATGTTTATACAGTATAT
>JAUMHG010000051.1:8963039-8985897 GCA_032359395.1 Enteromius anoplus | reverse complement strand
CACACACACACGGTCTATTATTTATATTCCTATTATGTGATATATCCCAGCTAACATAATTTTTATACATTACAATAACACAAGAGAAAATAAATACAATGTTAATAATTATTTAGCAAAAACATAATTTAACCAAAAAATAAAATATTAAATAAATAAATAAAATCATGTGCTAATGGTAAAATAAACTCATTCAATTCTGTAAAAATAAGAAAACATATACCATAACATCATCCATATTTCATGTGAAGTCTTTTTATTAACATTAATTTGTACAGTAAATAATTCATTGATGAAAAATGGACATGGTAATATTATAAACACTGCATTCTGTTTCTAATAAACATACTGTGCAATATCATGCCTCGAGTAAAGAAATAAAATTGTATCAATTTTTTTAAACTGTAAATATTATAATGTATATCCAAATACAGAGTACATTTAATAGAATGATACCAGCTTACAGAAAACTATTTAGCCTTATCCGAAAATGAAACGTGTTCCTTTCACGGAAAGCCCCGGGGACATGAAGCCTTAGACCTGAAACCATGACACCTTTGACATGACTGCGCACTGTGGATCATCAATTAAACGACAAATATTCATATTTGTATTACAAATATTTATAATATTCATAATATTTGTAACAGGTGAAGCACAGGTTCATGCGCGTGTGGGGAAAAAAACAACCCACCTTCGTTCTGTGTATTCGCATACAATCATGGACATTGTTTATATGTCTACCTCCAATACGTAGATGGATAATTCCCTTCCACGGGTTTGTGATATGGAGAAACGCATCCAACGTTACACTGAAGAAGAACCAGAAATTGGCCACTCACCTTATTATTGGTCCTAGTTGTAATATATGAAGCAGCAGCACTAGAGGTCTGTCTCTGCTCAGGTCTCTGTGAATAAAGATCAGTGTGAGCTGCACCAGCACGGATGGCACAAGCGTGAAGAGGAGCGTGAAGCACTGCCAAATCTGATCACCAGCGGAGCGATAAGTGCTGCTCAGATACAGGGCAGCCGTTGTCTCGGCCGTAAACAAAGAGACCGACACAAGGACAGAGCTAGGTAGTCTCATCCTCACTCAACCATGCTGATTTTCTGCTCTCGTATCTCGTGAGCCTGCATTTTGGAGTTACAGTGGCTGTATCAACCACCAGCAGCAGTCGCAAATTCACAGCTGATCGCGGCGGGGAATAGCGGACGACTGATCGGTCTGACCGGTAGAGGGCGCAGTGAGCTCAGTGTTTACTGTGTCAGCAGTAGCGTGTTTATGTACCTGATCACCAGCGCCGTAATTATTACATCCTGGGTTGAGCCCATTTAAGTCTCGTATTATGATGCTAATGCTAAGAAAGCCGAAAGTGTAAATGGGCTTAAATCATATCAGAGTTCGTTTTGTTCGTTTTGTTTGTTTTAGATTATTATACATGACCAACTTAAAATTAGTGTGTAACCAGCCATGCAACAAAGAGAAATGTCAAATATTTGATGACATCACAAATGCTACTGGGTATGCACGCCATCTTCAAAGGTAAATCTTAATTAGATTGATAGTACAATGACAAATGGAATGGTGTCAACTGGTCCTTTTGCTGGTTTATGCTGGTCCTTTGCCAGCATGTGACCAGCTTAAACCAGCAAAGGACCAGCATAAGCCATCATCCTAGTTTCAAAAAAACAAAATGCAATAAAATTTGGTTTAGAAGCTGTAACTTACTTGTGGATATTACCTTTTCCAAGCAAGCACATGGTTTTGACAGCATGATCTAGAAGAGCAGAACCACGACCATGTCTTACATAATATCAATGAGGTTATTTAAAGTAAAAAAATATATATATATTTCTGTGTTTAAGTGCTATAATCGGGTCCCAGGTGCATCCCATCCCAAAATGTGAAAGAAAAAAAAAACAGTAAATGAATGAGCTGCTCAGATTTTGCTCCCTCGTGACGTAAAGGGGACCTTATTATACACTGCTCAAAGAAACACTAAAATAACACAGTTATTTAGCACTTATTAGATAGTTGAATGTGCTGATAACAAAATCGCACTATAATTATTAATGGAAATCAAATTTATTAACCCATGGAGGTCTGGATTTGCAGTCACAAAACACACTACAGGCTGATCCAACTTTGATGTAATGTCCATAAAACAAATCAAAATTAGGCTCAGTAGTGTGTGTGGCCTCCACGTGCCTGTATAACCTCTCTATAATGCCTGTGGTGCAATGTGGCGTTGATGGATGGAGCGAGATATGATGTCCCAGATGCGCTCAATTGGATTCAGGTTTGGGGATCGGGCGGGCCAGTCCATAGCATTAATGCCTTCGTCTCGCAGGAACTGCTGACACACGCATAGTCTTGCATTAGGAGGAACCACACCGGCATATGCTCTCACAAGGGGTCTGAGGATCTCATCTCCGTACCTAATGGAAGCCAGGCTTCCTCTGGTGAGCACATGGAGGGCTGTGCGGCCCTCCAAAGAAATGCCACCCCACACCATTACTGACCCACTGCCAAACCGGTCATGCTGGAGGATGTTGCAGGCAGCAGAACGTTCTCCACGGCGTCTCCAGACTCTGTCACATGTGTGCCTGCTTTCATCTGTGAAGAGTACAGTGCGCCAGTGGGAATTTGCCAAACTTGGTGTTCTCTGGCAAATGCCAAACCCCCACCTGTGGACGTCGGGCCCTCATACCACCTTCATGGAGTCTTTTTCTGATCGTTTCAGCAGACACATGTACATTTGTGGCCTGCTGAAGGTCATTTTGCAGGGCTCTGGCAGTGGTCGTCCTGTTCCTCCTTGCACGAAGGCGGAGGTAGCGGTCCTGCTGGTGGGTTGTTGCCCCCTTTGGCCTCCTTCATGTCTCCTGATGTGCTGGCCTGTCTCCTGTTGCGCCTCCATGCTCTGGACACTACGATGACAGATACAGCAAACCTTCTTGCCACAGCTTGCACTGATGTGCTATCCTGGATGAGCTGCACTACCTGAGCCACTTGTGTGGGTTGTAGACTCCATCTCATGCTACTACTAAAGTGAAAGCACCGCCAGCATTCAAAAGTGACCAAAACATCAGCCTAGGAACTGAGAAGTGGTCTGTGATCACCACCTGGAGAATCACTCCTTTATTGGGGGTGTCTTGCTAATTCCCTATAATTTCCTCCTGTTGTCTACTCCATTCGCTCAACAGCATGTGAAATTGATTGTCAATCAGTTTTGCTTCCTAAGTGGGCAGTTTGATTTCACAATAGTGTGATTGACTTAGAGTTACATTGTGTTGTTTATTTTATATAAGCCACAGCTACAGTATATCAGCCTGCAGCCCAAACCTGGTTGCCCACTGAAGCTAATCAGGGCTGAGCCTGGTCAGTACCTGGATGGGAGACCTCCTTGGAAAACTAGGTTGCTGTTGGTAGAGGTGTTAGAGAGGCCACCAGGGGTCTGTGTGGGTCCTAATGCCCCAGTATAGTGAAGGGGACACTATACTGTCATACCTTGTCTATCATGGCCTCCCAATAATCCCCATCCATTGATTGGCTGTATCTCTCTACTCTCCACCTGTAGCTGGTGTGTGGTGAGCGCATTGGCGCCGTTGTCCTGTGGCTGCCGTCGCATCATCCAGGTGGATGCTGCACACTGGTGGTGGTCGAGGAGAGACCCCCCACATGATTGTAAAGCTTTGGGTGTATGGCAATACACAGTAAAGCGCTATATAAATGTTTCATTCATTCATTCATTCATTTATTATATTGTTTATTTTTTGAGCAGTGTAATATCCTTAATCTGCAAGTTTCCACCCTCAGCACAGTCACTGTGCCAGTTCTTTCATAGTGAAAGTCTGAGAAGAGTACTCTGTCTTTGTCTGTACTGATGAGCACAGAACACTATTTAGAGTCCCAGCCTCACAAAAGACAAGAGAGCAGTGAACAAAAGACGAAATTTTGGGTATCACATTTTTGTCACTCCATAATTCATAAAATGCTTAGAACGGACAAATGGACAAATCCCTAAGTAAAAACCTCCAGGATATATACAGGAATAAAAATGTAAAGTCTGTTCTTTGTGTAAGTGCTAAAGTGGAGATTTATGGCTCAGTGTAGGAGACAAAAGTCATTTTGAGAAAAAAATGTTAAAAATGTTTATTGTCATGTAAATCGATTGACACAAATGTATTTCTTTCCAATGGTCTGCAAAAACACTTTTGAAAGATCCAAAAATCTTAAACTTGACACACTTTCGGAAATAAAGGTACAGAAGTTGTCACTGGGGCGGTACCTTTTAAAAAGATACATGTTACCTTAAAAGGTACATATTTGTACTTAAAGTGTACATATTTAAACCTAATTGATCTAAAATCGTACCTTTTGGAAAGGTACTGCCCCAGTAACAGCTTTTGTATCTTTATTTCTGAGAGTGCAGGTGCATGAAAAAAACCCTTAAAAGCCAATTTCCAATTTGGCAACTTCTTCCAGTTAAAATTACAATCTGCCAATTTGGCTTTGGCAAAAGTGTTATAACCTTAAGTGTTAAGACCTTGTTTCTAGTAATTCACCAGAACTTAAACGTCTACAAAAACAGTGAGAATCTACGTTTTTTTTTTTTTTTCAAAACGACCTGTCAAATTAAAATGAAAAGTTAACAGGACTTACAGTTTTAAATAAATACATAAAAATAAATAACTCTTCTCAAGTTATGGGATTTTTATGAGCCATCTTGGAAAGGTCAACAATCATACCTGTGTGAGATGATGCATCCGTGCTCATCAATTTGATATTAATAATTTTATAAGGTTGTGATTTGGCTGCATGACATTATTGTTATTATTCTTCAAAAAGTTGAGAGCTAATAAAAAGTAATTTTTTTTTTCAGGAGTGTTAAACTAAGTTTTAGTTCCAACCCTGCTCCAGCACACAATGTAGTTTCCAATTGAGCCTGAAGGACTTGATTAGCTGGATCGGGTGTGTTTGATTAGGGTTAAACTCTGCAGGCCTGTGGCCCTCCAGGAATTGAGTTTAACACCCCTGGTTTATTTAGATTGCAGATTTTTATCCACCTTAATCCTTAAAGCTGCAGTGCATAACTTTTTTTGGTTAAAAATGATCCAAAATCAATATTTGAAAAAATACATAACCAGCCAGTGTTTTTTTCTTTTACTTTGTGCAAAAAAAAATTATTCTCCCAGCGTCGAAAAAATGAGCCACTGATGTCACATGGACTGTTTACCTTTCTGGACACATCTCAGTTGTATGGCTGTTTATGGAGAGTCTGGTGGCTGTCGGATTTAATCAATAATATGTTAATTTGAGCCCTTTAATAATTTAGCAGGGTTTAAGCTAACCAATGCATGGGATATACATAATTCGACAAAGGAACCACAGTTCGCTTAAGCGTTAGCTTAAGGATGTAAACAGCACTGAGTTAAACGTCACAGTTATAATCTGTTAATTATGATAATTAAGATATGACATGCAGAATTTTTAATTATAAATCTAAAGAATACTGTAACATTACATACTGTATAATGTATATATTAACAAATAGGCATGCAACATCAAGAGTTTTTGTACACCGGAAGTCTTCAAATTAATGTTTAAAATGTCAGTCCCTGCTCTTACTGGTGGATAGTCTGATGTATTTTGAATCGTTGATGGTTTCTAGCAGGTGAACAGACTTTTCCTATGGGAGTCAAAAAATGTTTTAGATTAAAATGTAATGGTTCACGCTGTAACTTATAGCAAACACCAAAAGAGGGCGCTTTCGGCACTGATTTTAAAAATCTGTTATATCATCCTGGTATCATCATCAACACTGCTTCCTTCACTGTCTACCTTTCCCTTTAAAACACGTGTTGTAGCATACAAAGCAGTGAACGGTCACCCACCTTCATACAGTACAGTCCATGGTCAGGATGCCCAGCCCAGTGTTCACTGATCCTAATAGTGCAAATAACCTACAGCTGTCCTCTGGTGCAGACTCTCACTCACCATTCACTGTAGAACGAGAAAATTAAATCCCGAACCATTCTGTGATAAGAATAAGAGTAATTGCAGTCCACAGTGTGTGTCCACTCAATGCTTGAGATATAGATTCCCATAGTTCTATTGATTTATAATGCCCTGTTTGTGTGTGTTTCTGTTCGTGTTGTGGGCCAATCTATAAAATGCAACAGAATAGGAGCCCATTTCTGTGCAATTTGACAGTTTTTCAGGAACTGATTTCTGCAATGATTGTGGACCTCCATTCCATTCTGCTCTGTTACATTCCTCCGGGCTTTCCGAACGGGATTAGTATCGGCGCTGGCTCAAGAGAATGTAAGATAAGTTGGATGTGATCTCATAGACCATCAAATATAAACACACAGCTTCACAAGCGAGAGGGGAAGCAAGTGAGGGGATATAGAGAGGTGTAAGAAGGACAGACAGGTGCTTTTCGGTTGAGATCTGGAGATACTGATTTTATAGATACTGTTTTTTTTTTGTTTTTTTTTATTAATGCACCAAAACAAACAGCATAAAACAATTATCAATATAATTGCTTAGCTGAAATCCTGTCAATTAGGCTTCATAAATTCTGAATTTCTTGGACCACATGGTTTCAATGAAGAATGCTTTTACCCAATAATTCACCCAAAAATGAAAAACTGCAGCATGTGTACTCCTAGGTCATCCAGGATATAAATGAGCTTGCTTCTTCATCAGCACAGAAAGAGCTTATCACAACAATCCACAATTAAATCACATGGCTTCAGTCCATCGGTTAGCACACTGTCAAGTGAATTTATGAATGTTTGTAATAAACAAATACATCACTAAGATTATTTTGAAGTCCTATCTCCATTATAAGACTTTCTGCAGTGCAATATTGCAGTGCAGATTTTATTCCAAATCTGTTCTGATGAAGAAAAAAAAACTTCTACATCTTGGATAATCTAACAGTATTTTCATAAAAAAAAAGTTAAAATTGTTTCGGAGAGTCTTCCTTTAAAAGCATATAAAAATAGGAAAAGGTGGACTTTGGATTCACTTATTTTTTTTTATACTGTCTTGATTTTGTAAGTAAATAACAATGTATCCTTGTCCAGCTTAAATAACCCTAATAAAAATCTCAACATGAATTTCCTTGGTGGGCTAAGGCAATGTATTATCTTGACCATGTAATAAAACCCAGCAGTAATCCAGTTGGAGTTGAAGTCTCTACAGAAGTACTAAAGAAAATGAAATGCTGTCAGACCTAATCAGTGTGTGATTTTCCACTGAGATTAGGCCCTGGACAGAGCAGGGTGGAAAGGAGGTCCTCTTCCATAGCTGTTAGGTTTGACAGTGAATAGAGTGTCCTGCGTCATTTGATTTGTGATTGGAAACCCCATAGAGTTCAGCTGTGTCACTCTGTGAGGGTTTTATATGGGTTTGCGTAATTGTTGGTTCCAAATGCTTTTTATTTTGTCATTCACTTCTTTGGATTCAGTATTCTGTGAGTTTTGTGCACTTCGATAAAAATGGCTTTAACATTGTTTTCATGACTATTAATGTAGTTACATATAAATTCAGGTTCATTAAAGCACTCCTTGGGGATGATTATAAATCCAAGAGAAACCGTTCAAGAAGCAGGTAGTTAAAAAATATCTAGTGTACGGTAAGGAAATGTTTATAGTGCATAAGGAATAACATTTTGTCAAAATAAAATTGGTAATTTACAATAAAAAATAGACTTTTACTAACTGGTTTCCAGACTAAATCTAGTCATAAATCACTCTCTATCCATCTATCTGTCTGTCTATGTATTCTTTTTGAATTTAGAAAGTAATAATGAGCTAACATATCACAATTGATCTATGAAATATATATTTATGTAATGTAATTATTTTAATTTGAACAATTAAGATAAAGCTTTTTAGATGTATTACCTCTTAATGGTTTCTTTTAACATTTCTCAGTTTTCCCCTCTTCTAAGTTTAATTCAAGTTTTTCTCTGCCTTGGCATCATCCATCACCTCACCCTGAGTCATCAGTCAAAAGTAAGAATTTAACTTTCCTCAAATTTAACTGCCATTCTTGATCTTGACCCGTGGTTGCATAATTCTCAAAGGGGCAGTTTCTTCTTAATCTCTGAACATGAGTTAGGCCAAAATGAGGTACAGTACTCAGAGTAATAAATTAAAAAAAAACTTGTTTTCATGCAAAAGGCAGCTTGCAAATCATTGTGATGTTACTATGGTTTTCTGCATTTAAGTGTTCACGTGTGCATAGGTGCATATGCGTTTATGAAAATTAACTTTTAAATACATATCTCATTTGTGCTCAACAGTCAATGCAAAAATGACATTTATTACCGCCCACAGAAGGAAAATCTCACAGAGTTTCATAAGCAGCTGCATCCCATCAGACCCTCTAATGTTCATGACACATCTGCACTTCGGCCTATTCCAGGCAGACATACAGTATATGTTCTTTTATTCGAGATATGACTACTACTGTACATGTTCAAGATTTACTGAAGTAAATATATATTTATATATGTTCTTAACAAGCATTTCATTTAAAAAAATTTCAGTGAGGCGAGAAGGAACCAACATACACTCAAGATACAATCTGAAAGCAATTTGTGTGTGTGTGTGTTTGTGTTTGTATGTATGCATATACATTGGGTAAAAAAAATAAAGATAAACAGTCTGGACACCTGAATGATTGTAAGCTAAAAAAACAGGAAATATGACATGAATTGGCAAGGGAGAAGCTAATAATCTGCACCCTGCTGTAATTTTCTAGAAACGTATTGAAGCAGCAGCGTTTCGATCATGCAGCTATTTACCAGGCATGTGCTCTTTTTATAATAGCTTTGATAACTCACCACTGTGATTCTGTAGTTATCACTATAGTTGATTGGAAGCAAAGGTCTCAACGGAACCTTTTCATTGCCAGTCATGCTGAAAAGGTTACAGCAGTTCGCTGCTAGTCTGATGACCTTTGACATGAGTTTTCTTAGCTTATTGTTAATGATTAGTCTATCATTCCCTCCTGAAATTAAAGTGCCCCTATTATGGGTTATGAAAGTTTCATATTTTGGTCCCCTTTTGCCAACCCCCTCTGGTGATTTCATTTAAAGGGGTCAATGCATGCAAAATTCTGGGGTGTGTATAAGGGAAAGTGAGATAAGCGGATTCAGTAGAGTACCTCACGGTTTAAAGTGCAGCTCTCTTTTAAGTTGGGGTGTGTAAGGCGTGGGTTGTGGCCGACAACAGCCCGAATAAACACCAGTGACGAATGCAGCATGAGTCTTCGGATCCATTTGCAAGAGCTTTATTTCAAAAGTCAACAGAGGGAAATTGAGTCCATGATAGAATATGAGTTCAAGGGAGGTGAGGTGATGCAAATGCCCTCTGGTGCAGTGTTTCCCAACCCTGTTCCTGGAGGCACACCAACACTACACGTTTTCCAACTTTTCCTAATCAAACACACCTGAATCAGCTCATTAGTAGAGACTCCACGAACAGAAATATATGGGTCAGATAAGGGAGACATCCAAAATGTGCACTGTTGGTGTGCCTCCAGGAACAGGGTTGGGAAACACTGCTCTAGTGGAGCTTCAAGGGCACTCATGACAACACCCCTTTGCATCAAAACACCTCGTCCTTTTCTGAAAAGGCTGCAGCATTTAAATCAACATGGACTAGAATGACTTGATGAAAACAGATTACTTTGATAAGGTAAAGGTGTTTTTTACGCCACCATTGAGAAATTTGAACCAAAGTATGTTATAGACTTTTCATCAACAGTCTAAAGAATCATATCACTTGTGTAAAATAAGCATCTGATGCCTCCTTTAAAGAAGTGTTTGTGAGCTTTAAATGCTCCACAAGCGTCGCCTAGTGGCAAAGAAGGCATTTGCATTTTCATTTAGACCAAGCAAAAAGAAGAACAAATGGGCAGGGAATCTCATGTTTAGATCAGAATTAAACAGTTTAGACTTTTAAAGCGACTAATTTCAATGATTCAGAGTCAACTCTCTCTTTTGAGAGACAACAAATTCATACACTGTGCACTTTCAGATTTAAAACTTTGCCAGATGTTTTTATTCACTTAGAGCTGTGTTACACACTGAATGAAAAGTAATTTTCAAAAATCCATAGGGGCACTATGTCTTTATATGAATATGCACTGGAAATGATCCGTGTCCTCTTATTTATCCAACAAAATTCATTTACAATTCTCTGTGGCAGATATTTTCAAGGAATATCAGAAATGCTATTACAGATTAACAGAAATTCAGCTCTTTGCATGTTTGCTAATGGAACATAATAAAGAATGACATTTAATCAGCATATACAGGTTTTTGGCTCTGACTCAATAATTGCAGAAAAATTGCAGTGGGGAGTTTTTATTGTTTTATTTTCCAAATCCTGTCAGACTGCTTATCTTGAAGGGGTGGTGTGACCAAGATAATGTCCTATAGATGAGACATTCAGTTGATGTGACATTTAGGTAAATCAATAAAACTGCCACACTGAAGTGGAATTGTATTATTGAAGAAAAACTATGACATTCTGTTGAATAACAAGCAATTGAGAAGCCATTTAGTGCAGGCTGTAGAAAGTATCAATATAATACAAAAATGCATATCAAACCTTTTCTTTTCATCTTGGTAAAGAGAGTATTTTACAATAGCTTTCTGTAACTTTGTAAGTCTTACTACTTTCACTAACAAACTTTTATTTTAAATCCATCCGAAGTTTATTAAGACCTTTGTACTTTAATGATTAGAAAAATCCATTCTTCATGTCCCAAAAGTCACACAATGATTCTGTATAAATAGCTCTCATTTACGCCTTTTCAGCTCGTAATACGTGTCCCTGCACTCAATGGGTCAAATTTAATATGCTATTCATTTTAATATCATGTCATGTTCCTCTATTCCATGTGTCCTTTTTTCCTTCTATTATTTTAAACATGGAATTTTAATTCAGACTCCATATCTCACTGTTATTAAGCGGACTACACCAGTGAGCCAAGATAACAGTCTTTTATTTAGGCAGCGGAGGAGTAACAGAGATCGCTCTGGAGAGCAATGGTGAGTATAATAGCTGTAGAGATGTTCAATGAATGTAAATAATGGAGTAATGTCAATAACCTGTCTTTCCCAAGAATGATCGCTGGAGATGCAGACACTGAGACTTCCCCCCACAACCACACACCACACATCCAAGATGAGGAGACACAGCAAGGAAATCCAAGGAGCCTGGAGGGAGAACACAGGGAATACTTCAAGGTAGGTATAGAGGTAAGTAATACATATCATAGAAAGATTGTGCCAACAATGAGTCCACTTGAGACAAACAAGCTCGGACGGGTAGTGTTGTGTGCTGTGTGGTTTTATAGTGGTTGTGATTGTATGGGATCCAGGTGGTGGTGTCAGGTGACTGTGATTAATACTCTGGAGACAGTGAGCGTTGTGAGGGAGTGAGGGTGGAGCCTGGCCATGATTCACATGTTACTCACGTGGTTTAAATGTAATAGAATGTTTTATTAAAAATAAAATACTGCTGTGAGATCTAAATCCCTTTCATTTATTAGCAGATAATCTACAGAGAGCAAATTAATTTGGCAGTGCATTAAATCAAGGCTGCATGCGTTCCTATCCTCATATACACTCCTCTCCCAATATGGAATAGGGGACATACTGTATGTCCATTTGCATGATGTAAAATACCTTTATTTGTTTTCAGAGCAATCTTCCGGACTGTGATAAGGGTACTTCAGCTTTTAATGGTAGTCATAAACTGTTGCTGTAAATATTGCCATTAATACCATCAGCTTAAAAAGGCAGGCAGAAAATGTCTTACAATACAGACAAGAATGTTTTCTATTTTTTGACTGAAGTGCTTGTGGAGTGGGTCTTGTGAGGTTGTTGTATAATCAGAGGAGAAGAGTAGACCCAAACCGCACATGGCTTTTTGATTTAAAGCATGTTTCAGAGTGAAACTGAGATGGACCGTTTCACCATCAAATCAAAGAGAAGGTGTGAGAGGTCTGGGAAGTGGCAAGCCTTCTAAAAATGTATTTCGTGTATCATCCCCTTTCTTTGTGTAATACAGGATTATCTCGCCAACACCATGGGAGCTCAGTCTTTGTCCTATTCATTAACACCTGGTGTAGATAAGCTAGGGCATTTCTGTTATCGCTAGACGCACTTCATCCATTTTCCCAGCCCCAGTGCCCACACATTGACTATAATCCGAAAGTTGTGCTTATGACTGTAGCATTAGTTTATGGGAAGGTTTTCTCCACCACAGCCAGATCTTTCATCATGCAGCTGTGTAGTACTTGAAGCACGATTCCATGAACAGCTATGCCTTGATAGCTGGTGTCTCTTGTGTATTATAGAGGGGTTATTTAATAAATGCACATTGGCATTCAATATATTGATTCACTGTGTAGACGTAATGGGAGAGGATAAAAACAGTGTTGGTTCAGCGCATTAACGCACTGCAAATTTTAAAGTTAAATTTTATCATCTTTGTACAATCGTCTTTGCAGTGTTGATTTTCATCTAATTAACTAAAACCTTGACTTTGCGTTATGTGGTTTTTTTTTTTTTTTGGTCATGAAGTTGTAGCACACTACGTTCATTTGACTGAAATCAAGCCTGTTTCTATTGAGACTGTATATCTTTGGTCATTCTGCTGTAGTATGCAATTTCAGACTAATAAGAAGATGGCTACCAACATGCTTCGAAGCCAAGTGCTATTTATGTTTACACCAGAGTGCACGTTTGTCATTGAGAATTACATATTATAAATGGGTTATGAGAGTGCTTTCAATACAATGAATTGCTGTGTACTGATCATATTTAATAGCTACTGCAATGTGTTTCCTTGTTTCTGGAGGCACACCAATATAGCACACTTTTTAAACGTCACCTTATCTGAGCAAGTCTCCACTAACAGTCTTATGAGTTAAATCAGGAATGTTTCATTGGAAAAAGTTGTAATGTTGATGTTTCCATGAACAGGCTTTAGAAAGAATGTTCTGTTGCGGGCAGACTTTTTTTAATACATCTATAATGATTCCCAGTTGCCAGGGGATCTATGTGGCATCTAGTTCTGAGTTGCAGCTTGAAAAGTAATGAAAATAATCCTTGTTATTATCAGAACTGACAGGAGGTATACTTTGTATTTTTTTGTTCAGTCAATCTCTCTCTCTCTCTCAGTCTAGCAAACTCGCTGCTTGCGACAATAGTATCAAAATTAAGTTAAAAAAATGTACAATTTAATGTATGGTGATAAAATATGTTTAGAAAATACAGAATACAAATTGGATTTTATGAATGTTTATCTTTTAAGAGCTAAGTGTTCTAGAAGGCAGCTTAGTTTACAGGCATTCTTAATGGCTAACAAGAATGCACAGTAGTTTTCAAATAAGTCATTTAATTGGTGCATTTAACTGTGACATAGCTGTATGAAGAAAACATTTTTTTATACGTGACCCTCTGTACTTGAGAGCGCAGGCGCGTCAATTTGGCATATAGGAGCCAAACCTAACATGGACTCTCCATTTGCGCACAGGATGCGCTGGAGAGGAATATCACCGGAACGCGCCGTATTCATGCCTATATTCAGTAGTGTATATTGGACACTTGAGATTTAAAATGTACACGAGCTGATCTGATTTAACATGTCTGACTTAACATTAATACCGACGGACGATGTGAAGTTTCTGAGCGACTCTCCGGAGCGCAGCAACATCAGCGTTGCTCCGGAGCATCCGCACTTGCATTCAGGCATCATTATCGCCACCGTTTACGCGCTCCTCATTACCGCTGGACTAATAGGTAATGTGACGCTCATTAGGACGTTTTGCATTGTGAAATCCATGCGCAACGTCCCAAATCTCTTTATGTCGAGTCTCGCTCTCGGAGACGTGTTGCTGCTTGTCACCTGCGCGCCCGTGGATGCCAGCAAGTTTCTAGCGGACGAGTGGCTTTTCGGACGGATGGGCTGTAAACTCATTCCGTTCATCCAGCTGACATCGGTTGGAGTCTCGGTGTTCACGCTCACAGCGCTGGCAGCGGACAGGTAGCAAGTCTAAATAGCCTATTCTTGTAAGCCGCAATGTGGTTTAGAGAGCAAAAACTTTACAATAAACTACTGTTTCTATTTAAACGTTAACGTAATTTATTACTATTCTTTATTATGACCATTCGTCTCAGTAATATAAAAAAAACGTTTTTATCGATGAGGTCAGAAAAAGTAGTAAATCATAAAAGGGGAAATTGGGTTTCATTTAATATTATGAAGATTAAGAATGGAAAGTTCTTCTTAAACATAAGCCTCTACAAAATGCATTAATATTGCAAATGTATATCTGCCACTGTTGCAAAATCATTGAATGATTTGTTAGGGTTTGTTTTAGTAGCTCAGGTTTGTTTATTCATTATTGTGAGTAATACATTATTATAACCTAAAGTTATATCTGTTAATATTAAGCTAATGTGAGCAAAGAATAAATATTAAGCATATTTTGTTACCTAAAGTAACTGTGAGGATCTGTCCCACTTGTCAGAACAGTTCAGGTGAAAAGCAGTGCCTGTATTAATTAGTCTGTCATTATGTCACTGTAATGTAGCTTTATATTTAATAGGTTTTAGCAAAACACAAAAAACCTGACATTTGTGTGGTTCCCAAAGTAAAAGATAAGACTGACGTTAGTGGTTCTGTTCGGAAGACATTCTATTCTACTCTATATTTGAATGCCATGTACTCAAGGCTCCAATTTTGTGCTTTCTTGGTCTGTCTGATCTCCAGAGGAAGTGTGTGACTTTGTGTGTGATAGTAACAGATGAGTGTAAATGAAAAATAACATGCCTAATGATGGAGAAAAATGAACTGCTTCCCCTGTTAGTGTTGATGTCAGAGCACTTAAGAGTAACAAGTGCGTCTCAAGGGCAAAGCATCAACTGAGGGTCAGATTGCTGTCAGATTAAATGAAAAAGGGAGGTGACATTATTAATACTAATGGAGATGTACTTACACTTTTGTCTTCATCTGATATAAAGAAAATTACAAAGACAATGCATAAATACTGAAAGAGATAGACAGTTCCATGATCTGCGAGGTAGGAGTCTAATTAGCACTGGAGGCTTGATTTCATGTAGATGAACAGATGGTAGATGGCACTCATGTGGGAGGATCTTTCCTGTTGTCTGTATTTAGGGCTTTAAGATAGCCTACTGTCACTTCTGGTAACTTTTTTATTGCTTGGGCTTTATGGAATAGTCAGGTTTGATTGGTTAGCAAATTTTGATTTTAGCAATCGTGGTTCTGGAAACATTTTTCTGTTCAATTTTTCCATATAGGGTTATTTTTAAAAGTGTTCCTTAAAGCATTATACCGTAAGCCATGAACCAAACCAACCAGATGCAAACGTCCATTTGAAGCAACAAGTTCATTGACAGAAATTATGTATAGACTGCTTGGATACTTTTTATGAATCATGCTGCATTATTTCATATAGACACATCTTTAATATCACAGTCCTCCTTCTTTAAGGCCCATTGTTTTGTACATTGTAAATAAATAAAAAAATTTCACAGCTCAATATGATATAATATAAGATCACAATTTATTTTGCGAAAAAATGAACCTTTTTTATGGTGTTAGGGCTAGGGGTTGGGAACATACATGAGAGTACATACATCAGTTGCATGAGAGTCATCTTTATTCATCCTGTCATATGATATGAGCTAATTAATCATGTCCATTGAAACAAACAGCCATCATTTTTTATGTGTGTTCCTTTCTTAATTAAAATATTGTTCTTAAGGTTAGATTCTTTAATTAAAATGTCTCCATCTGATCCAGACTCTGTTCCGGTCTCTTAGATACAAGGCCATTGTCAAGCCAATGGATATCCAGTCATCTAAAGCTTCGCTAAAGGTCTGCCTTAGGGCCGCATCGATCTGGCTGCTCTCCATGATCCTGGCCATTCCTGAGGTGGTGTTCTCTGATCTACACACCTTCCACATCCCAGAAAGCAATGAGACTTTTAAAACATGTGCTCCGTACCCTCACGCTGGAGACCTGCACCCCAAAATTCATTCCATGGCCTCCTTTCTTATTCTGTACATCATTCCTCTCTTTATTATTTCTGTGTACTACATCTTTATTGCCAGGAGTCTGATTCGAAGTGCGATTAACATGCCTGTGGAGGGAAATGCGCACATTCGAAGGCAGGTGAGTTTGAAGTAATGCGAACGGGGGCCGTCATGGCCTAATGGATAGAGAGTCGGACCTGACAGGGATTGTAGGTGGAGGAAGTGAATAACCAGCGCTCTCTCCACCTTCAATGCTATGACTGAGGTGAGACCCTTGAGCAAGGCACTGTTCCCCCAAGTGCCGCTGCCCACTGCTCTGGGTGTGTGTTCACAATGTGTGTGGTTGTTCACTTCCTTTGTATGTTAATCTATAAATTAAAAAAAAATTATATATATATATATACACACTCATATAATGAGTTTTTCAAGCACTTATAAGTTATATTTTATATATAGAATTCTGAGTTGTAACATATATAGGATTTTTATTTCTGAGAATGCCAGCATTTTCATAAGCCTGAGCGCACGAGAAAGCATAATGTTACAGTGAAGCTCTCTGCTTGTAGTAATTGTTCTTGAATGGTAGTTCAGGAGCTATTTTTTAAAAGCTTTTTATAACACTACCCTGCTGTTCTGTTGTAAATAATACAGTTTGAAAGGAACCTGCATGTCTGAAACGTATAAGACTATTTGATTTCAGAGGTACATGTATCATGCATTTCTTAGGATTTTTAATGCATATAAAATACTTGGATAACAGAAATTAATGCAGAATAAATAAAACATAGTAATAGAAGTGATCAAACATAGCAGTGATAAAACATTTCTGTGTCACCAGTGTCACCAAAGGAAACTGGAGACACAGGGGGGGGGGGGGTCAGAAAAGTTGAAACAACTGGAATAGAGTTTTTTAAAAGCATTTTTAACTGAGAAATTGCCCAATTCAATAGATTGTGATTTTGACATTTCTGCACATGTGATATGTACCTCTGTGCTCTGTAAAACACAGATTGAGTCACGGATGCGGCTTGCCAAGACCGTCCTGGTGTTTGTGGGTCTCTTTGCCATCTGCTGGCTTCCAAACCATGTGATTTACCTCTACCGGTCCTACCATTACACAGAAGTGGACACCTCAATGGCCCATTTCATCTCCAGCGTGTGCGCACGTATCCTTGCTTTTACCAACTCTTGTGTGAATCCCTTTGCGCTTTACCTGCTCAGCAAATCCTTCAGAAAGCAGTTCAACAAGCAGCTTTGCTGTTGCTGCCCATCCATCTTGATGCATTCACAAAGCACTAGGCGTAACAATACACGACTGAGTTCAATCAAAAGCACCCAGAACCACTCTGTGGCCAGCTTTAGTCTCGTCAATGGCAATGTTGTCTGCCATTAGAGCTAAACCACTACTTCTACAAACTGTTCACTCAAAAATGAAAAGTTTAAAATTCTACAATTTGTGGGTTTGTTGAGTAAATAAAAACCAAATTTTTATTTTTTTGTGAACTATACCTTTTAAAATTTAGTTTTAGTTAAAATTTGGAAGGCTTTGTGCCTGTTGGTTATTTATAGATTGGATTTTTTTCTTTCTTTTGTAATAGGTGTTTGTTCTTTTCTCTCTGAAAGTAAAAATGAAAATATAACCAAAAGTGAGGACAATATAACATTTTATGGACACTTTCAGTTATCCGTAACTGAATTCAAAGAAAAAATAAAACTATTATCGACTTTGATGACTTAAGGCTCTTCAGGCCGAACAATTGATGAGAGAAACAGTAGACGAGCTGAAAGAAGGTGTCTATAGACATGTTTTAAATGTTTTAATACTTGAAAATAGCCATGCAATGGTCAAAGACAGCCATCTAGTGAACATTCACAAAGGAAAAACATTTTTATGTTTTAGTGAATTGGAGGCTAATTTGTATTGAATTGGATCTTATAATGATCTTATAATGGCACAAATACCAGTAATTTTACGAGGTCAAACGTTTGTAAATCTTGTTGTGTGGTTCATTTTAATACTCTCCTCCCATATATTTAGTAACAAATGCATATTCAGTAAGGCCCAGGTACAAAAATAACTATGTCCACAACTTTTTTTTTTTACCAATGTTTTCACTGCGTTTCTGGATCTGGGATAATTTCAGTTGTTTTGCTGTCCGTGAAGGGTCAGATGGCTCTCTGATTTTGTCCAAAAATATCTTCATTTGTTTTCAGAAGATAAGCAAAGGTCTTGTGGGTTTGAAACAACATGAGGGTCATGTAATGACAGAATTTTTGGGTGAACACTTTAATACACATAACTGATAAGAAACTAGGAAGAAACATAGTTATTTTGAAGGAAAAACATCAAATTCAAACAAAATTTGAAATGCAATGCAGGGAGTCCTGGGAATGTCATACTGTACATTTTACAGGAATTTACCATTAACTATTTAACAGGTTTTTACCATAGCATCTTCACTGGATTTTACCAACTCAGTCTCGCAGCAATTCATACATATTTTACGAGATGGCTAATTCATACAAATTCGTATGACCTCATTTATACGGATTCATAAGATTTTTGCTAAATCTGACGTATTTTACAAGTTGCTAATTCGTAGGTATTTGTACGAGTGACATACTCCTAACCCGGCCCCTAAACCTACTTATCACTGGGGTTTATACAAAATCATACAAGTGAGGTCGTACGAGTTTGTACCAATTAGCACAATTTTGCCACCTCGTATGAATACGTATGAATTGGTCATGAGACTGTGTTTTTTACTGTTAAAATCACTTTTTTATAGTGTGCAGCGAATACATTATAAACCATTAACTCATTGCCCCATATGGTCATTTCACTGAAAAGAGAGAACAGACCACAGTATATCACAGTAAGCCTACAGCCACAGGTGCCACTAAAGAGGCAAACCCACTTCAATGTGAAGGAATGAATAAAGATTATCTAATTTACTCAAACGATATTTATATTGTTTTGTATGCAGTGCGTGGATAGATATGTAGATATTTTTCATGGTGTCTTGTTGTTCTAGTGAATTTACAAAGGCAACCTAGACTGTGATTATTCTGAATATTTGGATATTCACAGAGATTTTCACTTTTAAGTTTACAGAGCTTGATTCAGAAAAAAGAACTTCTTTCATTTCTTTTAAATGTGAACAAAACAGCATCCTTGTGTACTTTACACGATAAAAGTGAAGCAAAACCATTGTACAGTTCTACCGTATTATTTCATCAGTATTGTGTACAAGAAGGGCACGTGCTTCTGTTGTGCCTTTAGGGGATAATTATTTTTATTTCCAAGAAACAGAAAACATTTTCTTCATTGGAGTTTTGTGGCTCAGTCCTCATGATGCTTTTGTATTGTATTTGACAAAGTGCGCACTAGCAAACTGATGGAGCTTTTCATTTGGTGGATGTCACAGACTATAAAATGGAAAGAAAACTTTTGACCTGTTATGAAGTTAATGTGCAATCATGTTGTTGTTGTTGTGGTTGTTGATGTTGTTGTCATCTTCTTTCACATGAAGAAACTCAAGTGTATTTTGACTTAAAATGTGAATAAAATGGTGCATCTACCCGCTAAAATAGCGGTAGATTACATGTGATTGTCCATTTTTTGAAAGCTTGGAGTGTATGAACAGTACAATAATCTACAAGCAATTCTGAAAAGACAACAAAAGAAAAAGGCACTCAAGTATCAGTAAGAGAGATAATAATGCACAAAATAGGGGAAAAATAGGGAGAAGATGTCTTTTGTCCCACAGTCGTGTAGGTACAACATTTACCAGAAGGGGCAAACTGTACCATGCTTAACCTCGACCTCTTGGATGAGTTAGTTAGACTGATTGATTCTAAGAATGACAGAAGCAATGGAAAGCACCATGACTGATGAACATACAGTATTTGACCTTAAACCACATGGGATCAAAACTCCTTTGGAGGTCCCTAATGGTTGTCCAGAACAGACAAACTGACCATTTATCTGGCTTTTTTCCCCCTTAATTTGTAAATCAATATTTTCTCACCAAGTATTTTCTCACCAACCATTCCTTAAAGATACATAACAGAGCCATATCTGTCCCTTAGGAAAATTTGAGTAGATTAGATTGAGTAAAAATAGAAGTATGGGAGCAGAAAGTGGTGTTGAGGTCAGTCGGACCTTTTGAGAAAGCTTATACTGGGAAATATCAGCTGTTTCCCACTGTTTCTTTCTCTTTCCTCAAACAATCAATCTGTTATTAAACGTTTTTCCATTTAGGATCAGTTGATTTTAGACTTCATTTTTTCCCCTACCCACCCCCTTACTGTTTCTGTTTTGTTTTATTTATTTATACATATATATTTTTTTCCTATAAATTAGGGTTGTTGACATAATTAGCTAAAACCATGCCAAAATGTGTGTTATTTTAATTTTAGATAAATGTAAACTGAAATAAAACATAAAAAAGAAACTTATTGTATTTGTGCTAGTTGTCAAGGCAACATTCATTATTTTCACATAGATGAACTTGATGTTCATAAAATAACTAAAACAAATTAAAATTCACACGGAAACGAAAAACATAAAATAATAGAATTTAAAATTAAAATAAATTTGAATTGTTAATACAAACTATATAGGCTAAAAATATTTGAATGATACTAGTCCAAGCATATAATTGCTCTCATTATTGACAGTGAAGGCAGAGTATGTACACAGAAAATCAGTCACTGCCACAGTGCAAATAATTTTTTATTGAATTATAAATGGATAGATTGTACTCATCTTTCCTGCACCATAATTTTTTCCAAATGTATTTTGTTCATAGATAGTAATGATTGTTTGCTCCTTTTAATGGTGGACTGAGTAATTTCTGCAGCACCAAACAGAACAGCAAGTAACAATAAACATTTTTAGACAGGTTTCCTTAACACTCTCCCATTGGTTGGTCAGATAGCCACGCCCCTCAACTTATTCTGTTGGTTGTTCCAGTGTGACTCTGCAAGATATCAACACCCATAATGTGTCTCGTTTACACTGTGTTTAGAAATAAGCACAAATATTGATGATTAAACCCGACTGGTTGTGTTCAGAATGACGCTGTGTTAGGTCTGCTGGTTAGTCAAAAATGAAAGCAGCAGTCATACCTAAAAGCACTGTGTGCTTTCAAATAACGTGGCATTTAACATTTTCCCTGATTTGGGTTTTGACTTGTCACTTTGGATAAGTAAGTGCTTTCCTAATGCACATCTGTGTGTGTGTGTGTGTGTGTGTGTGTGTGTGTGTGTGTGTGTGCATGCTTTGTGTGTGAATTTTCACCTTTGAATCATTAATTAAGTTTGCAGTAAATGTCAGAAATTATGAGGTTGGATTTATTGCCGTGGTTCTGTAAATTGCAGACTTGGAATCGTATTGATCAGGCACAAAAATGAGTCTTCATGAGTCCTGCAGATACCCAGCCACATCAATCTAACAGCAAGCCTGTGACATTATGATAATGTCTAAACAAACATTTGATTTGGTTTTATAACATTATGCACCACTAAACCTTGGACTGAGCTAACATGGAATACTTAGAATCACACTATGTGTTCAAATTCATTGTCAAAAATATTACTTCAGCTGGAATGCTAAATGCGTGTCTATTTTTGTTCTGTAATGGACAGTATCTTTCCATCACTCTCTCATCTGGGCATGTGCAATGGGCTGTGCACTTCCTGTAAATGCCTCATCATCAATAACATGGTATCGTGGGAAATTAATCAAAGCAGTTTGTCAAGCACTGTATCAAAATCATAGAACTGGACGCCAGAGCATTTGATGACTCCACATAACAACATATTAGGTATATATATATATATATATATATATATATATATTATTTCAGAAAATACATCTTTCTGCTAAGCTTTCTGCTTATATAATTGTGCTGCATCGTGTTATGGAGGCACCAGATTATTCATTTAATTATTCTGTTGTTTTGGTAATCTGCCATTTCTTGGCTAAGACCTTGCAAAAACAAGCTATAGCCTTTGATCTTTTATCAGATATTTTACAAGCTTCTGTCCTCTGATGTTATCGCTTTAATTAGGCAAAACCACTGAAAACATTTCCTGAGCCACTGAAATGTACATAACTGTTGACTGTTTTGCTTTAGAAACAAAATGTGCTTATTTTTTTTAAAAACATTGTGAAAAGGAAACAGAACAGAAATAAAATGTATTCGTGTTCTCTCTAAAATGAAAAACGGAATGCAAACCATTTGTGTGTGTGATTGAGATAAATGGTGTAAAAACTGAGTAATTACACTGAAACATACATCCTACGCAATATAGACAGCAAAAAGGTAACTACCAAGCATTATATTTTATGTAGCCTACTTAATAAAATGAAAGGAAGTGCATTAAATAGACTCAATTCCTAGTATTTTACCAAGTACAGAGTCCACTGAAAGAACATCATTCTCATGTTCTTGTGATTGCACCCATATTTCTTACTGCAGAGCTGTTATTTGCTTCTTTTATGCCTGTTTCTGACTTCTTCAGATGAAAGAGAAAGCTCTCCAGCATTTATGACAACTTTCCAGTGTTTTTAGACTTCCCCTTTCGAAGCTGCTGAACTGATATAAACACTGGGAAAAGAGTTGGGTGCCCTGTGCCCCTTTTGTAAAGATGTTACTGTTACCCTTTCAGTCAAATCACTTCGACGTTACATATGGGAACTCGCCAGAGAGACCAATTTGCCTTTGAGCTTTTACTAAAGGCCAATGAAT
>JAUMHG010000051.1:8928992-8944648 GCA_032359395.1 Enteromius anoplus | reverse complement strand
TATATATATATATGTAAATCACTTTTGACAAATTGTGATATATTTTCTATTTGCAATACATTTAATTTAATGAATTAATAAATCATGTAATCATAACACTAATTCATAAATATTTGTTCAATACAATGTAAAATATTACCTATACCATTATAAACTTACCATGCTGAACCACAGGTTCATTAATGGGTTCACCAGCTATTAAAACAAAGTGAGACTCTTCAGCTGCCTAGAAATAATAATGAGAATAAGACAATAAAGAGTATGAACTTATAGTAAACCTGAATTCATTAAAACAAAATACCAGAGTAGCTTCATAGGAATAGTAGGAGGGTGAAAAAAAACCTTGTTTTCCACTCTGACGCATTCACCGTCTTCCAAAACCACTGTGCGATGTGGCTCAATTGTCCGCAGATCATCATCTGGGCCTGAGGGAAATTCAAATAGAATGAATTTCACAATACTAAACAAATAAAAGTATACAAACCATTAATAATTTGACATACTGTAACTAGGCCTGGCTAACGACCTAAGGCTGAATCAAGGTTGTTGAAGACCGGATACCCCACAAACCAGATTAAAGGAGGGAAAATGTCAGCAAGAGATATGTTTTGTGAGAGTTTGTCTCGCTTTTAGGTTTGTTTCTCAATAAAAGTCTGGTTCTCAACAGTTGCTCAATTTATACTAACGTTACATGTATTCCAAATAACAACAGCAATATATGATTCATCAGAAACTCCTTTGAAGACACGAATGCAATATTTACTGTTAATGAACGTGTATTTAATTTCCTACAACCTGGAAATCATCAAAATCAACCTGATAAATCAACATATCAAACACTGCTTTGGCCATCTCATTTCTCAACGTGAGAGTTTCGAGTTGCCATTGGCACAAGATCACAGGAATAGTCTAAATGTCTGTCCGATGTCCAAGAGAGGGAGAGAGAGAGAGAGGAAGTGAAAAATAATCATAAAGCACCTGCTCGTATTCAAGCACAGAAAGCTGCTGGTGGATTTGCCTGCAGGAGGACAAAGTTTCTTTTTATACAGTCTTCATTTGAACTCACCAGTGCATAAAGAACCTGCGAGGGTGTAGATGAAAGCTGTCCAACCTGTGAAAGAAATGCTACTATTAAAGCACTGGGGCTGTAATTATAAAATAACAATAATAGTATGGTTAATGCAGCTAAATCAGGCCTCATTTGATTGACTTATTTTAAATTAATCCTAATATACAGTAGAACCAAAGGTCTGAGACCACCCTTAAAACATGAGATTTAAACCCCATTTGTAAGAAAACTGGAAGGTGTAGCCTAAGATTGTTAATTTAAGCAAAAAAAAACTGTTTTTAAATAATCTTGATGTGATTGTATTGGCCATTCTTAGGCTGCATTTGGACACAGAACCAGGACTAAAAGACCTGACCTAAACTTTTTGATCTGCCGTCAGTTTCTGATGTTAATGTACAAAAAGCTTGACACTCACGCCATAAAGCGACACTATACCTTTAAGAGCACTTTAAAACTCTGTAAAAAAACATACTACATGGGCACTCAACTTTTTATTTAATACCTTGCCTTCCAAACCTTCCAAAGGAAGTGACTAAAAGGATGACTATGACTTTATTCACTATTTGAGTCAAGATGACACAGTACTTCCCAGATTTTTATGTAGGGTATGATGTTTCACAGTCATGCACTCAAAATTTGCCATGTCTATAATTTATAAGTAAATTTAAGAATGAATGGAAAATAATAATCAAGACATCTGATCATCATGTTTTTTTTTACCTTTAGGAATCGACTGCAAATGTTTTGCACCTTCCTTTAGCACAAAGTCGAGGTACATGGTTGGAGTTCTCGTGTAAATCTTTGACTGGTAACAGAAAAGGCATGTAAATACCACAACATAATAGGTAATCTTAAAAGAATTATGGTTAACAGCAGAAGACTACTTTATGCTCTTCTTCATAACGTTCATATTTACCAGATTTTGTTATTGCTACAAGACAAAAAAGAAGAAAACTGTTCATTATTGTTTAAATTATGAGCTCAAACAGATGTAAAAACATTGTGTGTGAGTTCCAGTGCATATCTGGTTCCAGTAAGCCCAAGTATTTGGCTGACCCACATTTAACTTTTAACGCTGCATCCACCCCTCTGCCCTAGAGAAACCCTCCATAACCACATTTTACATTTAAACATTTTACAAAAACCACTTCCAATGAAGCCTGCTCTGAATTTCCTGCTGTTGTCTGAAAGAAGGGGCAGAGGATGCCCTTGCAGCAGCAATTAGCCTGATGGACTCCAGTATCAGACTGTAAATCAGACGTTCTGATTAGATGGAACATTTACAAAGCCGGATCAAACATTTGGTTATAACGGCTTGCTATGATCATAGGATCTTGTATTTGCATACTTATTAGCGTACTTCTTGATAATGAAAGCACTTGTGATAAGTACCGTATGCTAGAAACGACCTTACTCCAAGGCTTTTTTCAGGTGTTTATTATGACTGGATAAGTATTTTATAAGTATTTCCATTCAAATTTAATTGATTTCTGAAGAATGTGGCACTGAAGACTTAAGGAATAAATTACAATACATTAAAATCGAAAAATAGCATAATAGGTTTTCATCAACAATCCCAATATATATTCCCTATACGTTTATAAATTATAGTTTTCGTTGAATATTGCAAAATATAAAGCTGCTCTGAGATCAGTAGCTTGTGCTACAGTATAACACCAACCTTTTCTCCAAGTGCTTGCCCTGAGATAACGTTCACCGTGACTCCACCTTTTCTGGGTTTGGGAACCTCTTTGCTCTTCAGCTCCTGGTACTGAGGCTCCACCATCTTATCTGAACTTTTCAGATTCACCCAAAGCTGAAGGCCATGAATGTTTCCGTCTGACACAGGCATCTCGGCATGAATTACCCCACGACCTGCCGTCATCCACTAAAACAACAGAAAACAAAGAGGGAGAAGTAAGAACAAATACTAATGTTTCATTCCATTCAATTCCTACAGGCAGAACTAGCTGGTGGTAATTGCCAATAAACAGACTAACCGCTTGGTTCAGGGGCTTTACCCACTGGTTAATGTGACCTTCATGTGAAGCACAGGAGATCTTTATGAGCTTTTATTTCAACGTAAAAAATGAACCACTCCAGTTTTACAACAACAGCTTTATATGCCTAATGGAGCACTTTTCTCTCACCTCTTCCTTTTTTGCTCTCTCTTATTGGAAATTTCCATTCGTTCTGAGGTTTAGCAGCCCCTCTCAGAGAGCCACTGGGCACTGGGTGGTTTGAGTTATGGAGTGAAACGCTCAGCTTTTTCCTTCTATGAGCTACTGGTATTATCAGGGAGTCCCTGAGTGTTTGATGGTGAGGCTGTAGCCCCGGTAGCAGGAGGTTAGGTGTGAGCTGTAGCTATAGTAGTGAGGCCTACAGACATTAAAGGCCCATTAAAACATTCCCTCACTGACCTGGGAGAAATTGAGACCACTTTATGATGCAGAAAAACACATGAAGTGGCCTACGGGTGTAAAAGCTCTTAGTTCATTAGATGAGTGTGTGTTTGCATGGATATAGCATCCTATTAAATGAACATTTTGTTTATTATAGCTTAATTTAGTTTGGAACCATTTTTACAGTCTGTATATAAAACAATAAAAATGGTGGCTTTCATTCTATCAATAGACTTGCGTAAGTGAACGTATTTCTGATATTTTCTGATCTCTCAATTTAGCCATAAACCTTAGCTGTATCCTACATCAGTTGCAGGAAAAGTGCTGTTCAATACAATATGAACACAATAGGCACATTGTCATTTTTCAAGGACACAGTAGTTAAGGCCACCTAATATCAAGTAAGATCAAAGGTTATATTAAAATGATAATATACATGTAGTCTTTAATGTACTGTAACAGTTCTTTTCCACTTGTAAAACTTCACCTGAAAATAAGTACAATGATCATTAAATTACTAAAAGGCGTTATACCTGAAGATCCCCAGGTTCTAACCTCCCGCTGTGACCACAGGAGTCTTCATGGGCTGTTACTCCACTAAACAAGTATGTTACCTGTGCAAGAAGCAAAAGATATTTAACCGCGTACAGTATAGTGAAAGAAAAGTCACACGTGTGCAGGCTTTTAGAAACATGGGGATGAGGGGTTTGTAGTTTTCTGGCAAAAAGCAGACTGATTTCTTGGGGGTAAATATTTACACAAAAGACAGTACGAAAAAGCATCAACTTGATGTTCATTTAGAGGAAAATAAACATGTCAAAAATCATACAGGGGAAACATTTCTCAAGGTTTGCGTTTGCAGAGTGGACGCAAAAAGTTGGAGGGATTCTGGTAAAGCCCTGATGGACTATAAAGCTAAATGAAAAAGCAGATACATCCTAGGCTTTGAGATGGAAAATATAAATGTTTTGGCAGGTGATGATCTAAAGGTGGTCATAGATTAATTTTTTTAATCTAGATTAAAATGGCTCATTTGAATTCTGCCAAAGGCATTACGAATATATTTGCTACCTAAATAATAACTAAAAGTAAATCCCTATTATATTTGAGATATCTGTTTGTCAGTACTGCCATCTTGGTTTCACAATTCAAATGAATAAGATTATTATTATCAACACAATTGCCCAGTTTCACAAACATGGTTTATCTTACGCCAGGACTAGGCCTTAGTTAAATTAAGATATTAGTGCATCTTTTACAAAATTTTAAGATATGTCAGAGCAAGATATTTTCAGTTGGAAGTAGTTCAAACATGCATTTTAGTCTGTATTTTGTGCAAAACGTGCCTTTTTATTCTCTTTTAAAACTATTACTTATTTTAAAAAAGTGCCCTTTAAATATACGAAAGTTTGCAGAAATAGACTTTTAAAAGATGGATTTTTCTTTTTTTCCTCTGCATTATTGCCGCTTGATTATTACTGATGAGATCAGACAGCGGAGCTTTAACAGGCTGCATTCAGACTAATGCACGGATCTCTTTTGATATATCAGATGTTTTGCTCTGCTCTGAAAACTTAACTGACGGTGTGTTTATCAGTTTTGTATAAAAGCATTTGAAAATGCAAGTGCTTTAAACCAAAGCAGCTTCAGGACAAACAAACTCAAAGCGCGCGTGATTGTCAGTGATGAAGTCTGTCAGCGCGCAGGTTTCGTGCACATAATACCAATGCATTCCAAACGGTATATAAAAAACATATCTAAAGTAAAACGCGACGGATGGAAGCACACACAGTCAAGCAACCTGCACGTGTCTCAGCGCAAATTCTGTGCAATGAAACCCGGTGCGTCTCAAGCGCGCACATGTGCCATATGCGGGAAAAACATTGATTATGAATTATTCAGAATCGTTAAAAAGATATTCACCCACCCCTATTCACCATGGTATTTGTGATTATACTAATTATAATCAATCCGAATGACTATAGTAATGCACGCATACAGAGCGCGTGATCCAGCTCCCAACCCAACTTTGTGAATAGATTAACGGCAATATTTTTTTTTTATCGCGCGATAACAGTCTGGCGTTAATAACTAATCTAAGCATTACAAAAACATTACAAACATAATACCAAAAGACAAAACAATATGACTTAAATATTTGTATTGCAATATGCCACACATTAAACCTCATTAAACAAACCCTTAAATAAGAATAGAGTATGATTAATAGAGTAAGAATAATGTATATTTTAGCCTATATATCAAAAGTGGGTGCCACCTTCCATGAAATATGGCATATTTGAACTATGGCATAAGAAGCAAAAGTTTAGTAATCTAATGAAGCATATTCCAGTATAACCTAGTGATAACATAATGATCCTTGAACTTAATTGTGACACGAATACGAATCCACATATTTTTCAAATGTCTAGTAAAGGTCTTTTATGCAGTACAAAAAACATAGTCCTTCGAGGCCAAGACAGAGCTAGAAGCTAGATGCTAATGTGTCATAATCCAAATTTGCATATATTAAATAAACATCTTTCCAATTTAAAAAAATCTGCCTGGAGCCGTTTTCCCATTTGTCCAGTGAAACAGCAGAAATGAATGTAAATGATCAGCTGAGGTGGTCCGATATACAGCGTGGACGGATTGCGTGCCATCTCCTCCCACACAGACTACGCTGTTCTCAACAGAATGTGGGAGGCGGGGTAAGAGGTCAACATCTGACCCCTCTGAGGCTTGCTTGAACTGTGGCCACAGGCAGCCTGTGATCTTCAAGCACAGCTGTGATCTGACGGTCACGTGACTCTTCACGAGCAAACACACCTGCATGTTTCAGGCAACACAAAGGTACAATTCTACTAGTAAAGCTAATGCACTCTTAAAAATAAAGGTCCTTCACGATGCCATAGAAGAACCTTTTTTTGTCTAAATGTTTTCATCCTTTAACATCTTAGGAACATTTTGGTTTCACAAAAAAAGCACAAAAAGAAGGGTTTTTAGGTTATAAAAAGGTTGGAAAGAGATGCTTCTTTAAAGAACCTTTGACTAAATGTTTGGAACCAAAATTGGTTCTTCTATGGCAAGAACCTTTTGAGCACTTTTATTTTTAAGAGTGTGATATGAAAAAATAAACCTCTAGTACCTACAAAGAGAGCCTAAACTCGATGAGCTGACTGAAGATTTATCCCCCTCAGTCTGTTTTTTAATTTGCATCTAAACTCCATTGTATATTGTTTGTCTGTGTTATATACCGTATGCCTGCAGAACAAATGACCACTCTAGAGGGAATAAATATTTAGCCAGAATTTGGCTTTAGAGTGCTCTCATAACGAGGCATTTTCAGCAAATCTCTGAATACAACTATTACAAGAAAAATCAATTCATGAAGAAAGAGGACACAATAGTGAATGAGATGAGTATGTCTGTGCAGATGGCAATAAATGACACCAAACTGTTTTCAGGAACTGGTTTCCACAACCACACAGACCCACTTTCCATAGGAAAAGTTTATGCCAGACACTTTGCCAAACTGTGAGTAAACAAATGAGTACATCAGATGTTGTAAATAAATAATCAAGGAGACAAAAAGGCTAAGTGGGTGGGTCAGCTTTTCTTTAGTCAAGTTTCAGAAAATACTCTCAGGATTACTCTCTTCATTGTGAAGGAAGTATTTTTAATAATCATACTCTCTCACAAGTAATTGAACAGTTCTTGAGTACTGAAACTGCCAAAAAGGATGGGAGTGGTTTACAGGACAATCTTTATATGCTTGCCAGATTCGTTAAAATTGCCTTTTTCTTTTAGTGCATGACAAATAAAAAAAAAAAAAGAAAGAAATTAAGAAAGAAATCCAATCGGCTTTATTTACATCATAGCAATAAGCAGGATTAGCTACTCTATAGTTGGTTACGTTATAATTCTACAGTGCATCTGATTGAATAAATGTGTGCAGCACAGAAGTCATCAATATCTCTTATCAGTGTTTTGTTTGTTAGTTAGTTTGTTTGTTTTTTTGTTTTTTAGAAAAAAGACTGCCAAATTTAAAAATGAAATGTTTTAAATTAATTAACTAAAGCTAGTTTGGCTGACTGAAGAAGTGCTTAAACGTTAAGAACCTGTGCGCCATCTAGTGGTCCAATGTCTATCTATCACTTCTGTTTTAATTCAGTAAATGTTAACGATTCTCATTGTCATTACTTAGTTCAAAAAAAAGTAATGTCCTTTCGTACGTAAGTTAATTATTTAGACGGCTGTATGAGCATCACTCAGAAACATGGTGTCACCTTGTATTTGTTACTTTTCTCAGCGATGTGTTGTGTGGACTAATCACAGCCATTATTGTAACAGAAAACAGTTTCAAACATCGATTGTTTTTGTTTAGTTTTTTAAATAGAATTAAACAACTAACTACACATTAAGTGTACTAAATTCTTTATTAAGACAACAACAAAAGTGCTGAAATCGGTCTTTTCGAGCAGCCAAGCGCCTCCTAGCGGAAGTCTGTCTCAGAACCAACAGGAAGTAGAAGGCTAAACATTACACAGCCATTCACTTCAGTTTAATTCGACTGACTTGATTTAAATCCACGAATCCTTGCAGGCAGATTACTGTAATAATTCATAGTTTCACGATTTCTTGATTGCTGCAGCGTTTAACTCACCGTCTCAAATCCACGGTGAGGATGATCAGGAAAACCAGCTGGTTTGGCGATACAGAATTCATCCAGCATCAAGAAAGGGTCGAGATTCTTCAGCTGAAATAAAACAGTGCGTTTTATGCGTAACGGTGCATTTTAAAATTAACAACAAAACGAGTTCCATGCGTAATACAAAAATAATAAAAACAGAACTGAAAACATACTTCTTTCCGTCCAATACTCCGGCGAACTCGAGCCCCGACTCCTTCAGACTGTTCCACGCTCAAAACGACCTTAGCAACTCTTCTAATCATCATAAACAACTTGATATCTCCTTATAATCTCAATATTGTGCTACGTGCTCTCCGTTTCTGAGCTCCCAAATACACCGGAAATAAAAACGAAACAAGATGCTCATTTATTTAGACCCAACTCGGCACTGCAGTGTTATTCGCCCTTATTGTAAATCTTCACCTATGACAGGTGTGTGTTTACATGCTGACGTTTTGGGTTTGCCAAGGCTACCTACACACTAGATCCCACTAGATTCGGATTACTTAAAGGCGCAGTGCAAGTCCCAATGACACTGCAATATGTGTTTACAGGTGACTGTTGGTTAAAATGAACCCCAAAACAAAATTTAGGTCATTTATTTATTAGTCAGCCTTCTATACAGGGCAGCATCATAACATATAATATTACTGTTAGCATTTTTCACATCCTTGTTTATGTCAGTTTGACACCTGCTAGTCTGTGCAGGTGTTTGTTTGTATAGATATTACAACCACATGAGACCGTGCATATGTGATATGTACTCTTCAGTGCGGGCCTTCATCGTCCTTTCTGATGTACTCTCATCCAATCCACTGTGTTGAGCTATGATGTCTTTGAAAATGCGCATGCTCGCAGCTTGACCACCTGCAAGGTTCACTGCATGAGGCCCAACCTGTGGATATTTCATATATTTATTAGCTGCATTTGTGGTAATGTTATCTGCAGCGTAAATCATAGTTAGCGTGCAAGTGTTAACTAGAAATGACTCATAGTACAATGACTCACTCAAATGTTTTTTTTTTTTAACTTATAGCCTACCACACATCATAAAAACAAGAACATTAGCGCACCTGAAGCGCTGCATATTGTCCCATCATGTAGAGGGGGCATCCTGCTGTCCACTGCAGTGATTCGGTTATGCATGGCCAGCCCTCCAGAACCTGTCAAGCATTTTAAAAAGCTACTGTAACAGACTTGAGACACATTTCTTAAGCTTCTAAATTATCGGCACGATCAATTTTTTTCTTGAAAAACCTGTTGTACACAATCTACTAATGTACATGCCTTCTGTTATCTAATTGATAGTTCATACTTTTCTTTTTTTTAAATTCAAAGGCCTTAAGGTTGTGTTACACTTAAACATGATTTTTTAGAAAATGTGACTGAAATATGATAAATTAGGGTTTTAAAGAACATGCATTTTTATATCTTGAAAAACATTTTATTATATGACAAATTACAAAGCTTTGATTATGAATAAGGATTTACGAGAATTGATACTTAACAACATGGGCTAAAAGTCTGGTCTATCACCAAGTAATAATGTATTTATATTTGTGTTATGACTCTTATGTTGAACCCTTGTTTTTAAGTTTTTGGTTAAGTACAAACTCTCCACTTGCTCACTTGAATGGGGAATTTAGACATGACGTCAGAGAGTAAAGGGTCCTGGGTAACATCCAGTTTGCAGCCTGTTGCCAGCCAAATCTTTTCTCCGCCCCATTGTTCTCCACTGCACAAGGAAACTCTCCAACACTGTGATTGATAGCACCATTTTGCTTCAGCCACCTTGGAGTGAAGACATTTTAAATAATAAAATATTATTACATTTATTTAAGAAGAGTACTAACTTGGTTTGCACTGCTGTAAACTATTTGAATATTCTTTGTACTTTGTGCTCAGCTGTCAGTGACTCATGACACAAAGTATCCCACTTAAGTACAGCTGCCTCACAATATAGCCAAAAGTTTTTGACACACCTGGCAATGAGCTCTGATCAGGAGCTGGCCACTCTGAATGAAAGGCCGAAGTTGTGCGTAGGCTTCGGGGGTCACTGCTCCTCCTTTCCTGGCTTGCTTGATCATCGCTAGCCTCTTGTGAAGACTTCTTTCATTATAGAACTGCCTTAAGTAGGCCAGGCCATCCATCTTGATCCCATGCTCAACGTGGGAATAGCGTCCAATCAGACTCTCTATATCCCCAACGTCAAATTGCTTAAGCTGAGAGAGAGAGTAAAGTTTGTTTTTTCAAAATGATAAAATAATTAAGTAAAGGTGCTGATTTAGCTTCTTCAGGGTTGAAAAAAGATTGGTGGTGGGATTAATTTGTTGGTTCATATATCTGACATAATTTCTATAATGGCCCACGACATCTAGAACACCTTTTAATAAACATTCCATGTCCATTCATTTTTTTGACAGATAGCAATCTCAGAACAAACCCCTTTGGGGTGATGCATGACCCTTAAACTTTGTATTGTTAGCAATTATTTTGCATTTATGATCAGCTGATTTGACATTTTTTACACTTCATTTACCTGTAAGTGTTTACGTAAGACCCAGGTCACATGACATGCACCCTGCTTCAGTGCAATTGCAATAATATGGGCGCTGGTCAGACCTCCACCTACCACCATCACTCTCTGACCCATCTGACACACAGGAGGAGAACCTGAGAAAAAGCATATTCATACCATACATTATACTACACACTATACTATGTTTTAATCGAGTATAGCATGTATTTAGATATTTGATGGGGTTATATCAGGAATTGATGACATTAACTCACCTGAGGAGGATTCATGTGTACAGAGATGATGCATGAGCTGCACTGTGTGTTGTAGACTTTCCTCTGGGTAACTCTCCTGAATTGCTCGTACCCAACCTGGGATGTTTGCCATCTGTGCCCTGGACGGTCCAGTCGCCATGATAACAGTTTTTGCCACTATATTTTCCCCAGTGTGTAGTGTCACCTTGAAAAACTTTACCTTGCTCTCATCCTCACATAAGACTGGGATGATTCTGTCAACTGAAGCTCTGATTAAGACACTCTCCAGGTCATATTTGTGTACCTAGGTAGAAGTCCTTTGCATTGTAATTCATAATTTATTAACATTTCATTGTGCATTTATGGTTGAACATTTAAAGTTAGTTAAGTATTAAAACACACTGCACTTTGCATTCAAAATGAGATATTTGATAATGTTATTGCTGAAACTCAATTTCCCATGATGCCACGCACATCATGCAGCACTGTTCTGAGTGGCAGCTCACTGGAGAGGAATAGCTACTATTTTAGAAAGAAATATTTCAATTTACATTGACAGCTTTGCTTGCATGGTTCATACACATATTACTGTGCTTTCCTTTAAAGTCACCAGACAGTGTTAAACCATTCCATATAAACAAATGCATGCATCGTGCCAAAATTACAGTAGACTAGTGTTGTTGTGAAACCTAACTGAATGTTTGCAACTTTGGAGCCCCCTACAGTTAATAAAGTGTAATTCACTGTCGTATGTAGGGTGGATATAGCCAAATAGCCGCACGTTTGTGCTGATTTACCCTTATTGCGGTGTTTGTAATAAAAAAAACATAGACTGTGTTGATTTAAAACCAAGCATTTCACAGTTGTTTTATTAATTATTGTTAGTCAGGCAATCTGTTGCGTGATGCACAGACCTGGTCCTGGAAGAAGTCTATACTGAGCTGTGTTCCTGGAAGACTAAAATACAAGTTTTTCTGTAGGCCGTTTGTTGTGCTTAACAGTTTTTTGTCCTTCTTTCCCAGGCGATTGTCGTTAAAAAATGCATTCTCATCCTGAATATACATTTTCTCAGGTAAACAGTGCAGCTCATCTTCCCGATGTTGCTTCAGCACAAAGTCCTGCAAGGCCTTCTGAGATTGTACACAGATACACAAAGTATTAGTCTTGTGGATAGGGTTGCCACCCGTCCCGTAAAATACGGAATCGTCCCGTATTTGAGAATGAAATTGCGCGTCCCGTTTTGAATCAATACGGGAAGGGTTTTGTCCCGTATTTTTTTTAACATTTTTTTTAAAGCAGCATCTCATGCAAATCCTCCCCACACGGATTTTATGAAGATGCCTTCTTTCCAGTGTTGCCAACTTAATGACTTTGTCGCTATATTTAGGGACATTTTTTAGACCCATTTGGCAACATAAAAAAAACAACAACTAGTGACTTCTTGAGAAAACCTCAGCGAGTCTCTGGCAGTGCCACACGAGCGCGCGCACACCTCTCTTTATGTCTTGTGTTCAGCGAGCAGCTGAGAGGAGCAGAGCTTTCGGTTAAAATAGATATATTGTTGCTTCTAACTCTATTTTACATGGAAATATAGCCAAAAATCACAGCATAGCCATTGTCTATGTCTTATGTAACTTGGTTTCATCAGACAACGGCTCGATTATAAATGAGGAGTATAATCCAGATTAACATTTTGTGAAGCAGAGCTAGTTTAATAATGGGGTGCATTTCAGTCACTCATATTCATTCAGCTTTTCTGACAACAGAAACCATTAAATATGTAAGTGAAAACAGTTATATTGAGAATTTGGGTGCATTAAATTACATTTTGTGACTACAGAGAAGCGAGATAATATGACGCACTGATGTAATAAATATGTAAATTGGCGTATGACGTCACCAGCGACTGTAGCGACTTTTCGTGCATGGGTGTCCCTTATTTTGACTTGTAGAAAGTGGCAACCCTACTTGTGGATTGACACCATCATAAAAAAATTAATTATTTCTTGGTCTGCATTATTGTTTGTACATGTCTGACAATCAGTTCATCCGTTGTATTTTTTAATGGTTAAATCAGGGATTCTCAAACGTTTCTATTTTGTCAGTCGAAGACCACTTTCTTTTGCAGTTTTCCTTTCCCCTAGAAGATTTTAAAGTTACCATTTTAACAGCTGAATAACACATTTGTTGTTCAGTTCTCTGAAGTTAGTAAATCATCATAATTGTCGAATTATGTTTAGTTAAACTAACTAAATATTTCAGCTTTCTAGTAAATATTTTATTTAAATTGTTTTTCATTTAAAATTATTTATTTAGTTTATTTGTCCATTCTCATCAAATTATTTAGCTTCTCATAAACTTTCAGTTTGGAAATCTTAGTTGACCTTTTTCAAAGAGCAGAGTATTTCAAAAGCACGCATTACCAAAATGAAGCTGCAAATGTCAACGCATGCTTTCCTGTGCTAAATTACCTTGTTAAATGGGTCGGTGTGCACCAGCGTGTGTGATCGCAGGTGAGGGATGTTCAGGGCGGTAAACTGACTGTCCCACAGTGATGTCCATTTTCCATAAGAGTCCACCACTTTGAAATGCAGCTGAGGACATGGCAGATGGTTGGCTTCATTCTCTGTGTCAAACACTGGCCCTGTTGGAATGACGATTGTAGATGATTGTAGGATACATGCATGGAAAAATACACCGTTACCAATCTGTTGTCCTTTTGCTCGACTTACTGATGGGTTGTCTCTTTTTGTTTTTGCAGCGTACACTTTTAGCTTTAGTTTTGCTCAGCTGAATACCCTGAAGGATGTCAGCACTAGATTGGCAGAGAGGTTTTTCAGGGTTTGAGAGCAGAGTAGCAAGGGTTAGAGCATGAGGACCTCCTCCAATTATTAAAACATCCAACATCCCTAAAGAGACAGTGAGTGAAGGAAGAGCTAAAGAAAGCAAGCGAGAGAAAATAGCAAAGGAGAACTAATGTTTGCATATCACCTCTAGTTGAACGATCTTATTGTTCCTATAAAGTTAGAAACATAGAACAATCTTGTACTTGCTTTTGAGGGCTTTTTCCCTTAAGATGAAGAGCAGTTGGTTGAGAAAGTGACCGGTTTGGGAATAGTGTGGCACGTGTTGTGCTGTCCACTCTGAGTCTATAGATACTTTGGTTCATGATTGGCTGTTTGACTGAGTGTCTGTCTCAAAATAGCTCTGGCCTAGAGCAGAGGGGCTTAATTTTAGCTCACACTCATCACTGTTATCTAGACGAGGAAGAACTTTAAATACCGGACATTTTTGGTATTTCCAAATCTCCAAAATGTGAAAATAGCATTCATCATTTTATAAAATTTTGTTGTATTGGATGTTCTGGACTGTCAACATACAGCCATATTTATTAGCATTACAAGAAAAAATTGTTTGCTATATGACTAGAAATTAGAATTGTTAGTGTTAATTACTAGCAAATATTAAATAAACGATCCCGAACAATGCCCGATAGGGACATAGTGGTTTGTTTTGTATAGATGAGATCTGCTGAAGGAGCTTTTAATGTGCGTTTCATGTGTTTTAATGATTTTAATGTGCTAGACTGCTTGAGTGAGTATTTTTGTATGTGTGTCAGCCTCAAAATGCAGCTTCTCAGAATTAAAGGTTTTTAGGATGTTTATGAACATTTTACATTGTGGTTTGAGTCCGAGCACCATGCAGTTCCTTGGTATAATTTGGGCAATGTTTGTATGTCCTTAAATGGTAAAAATTCTTAAGATAAAAAATATTTTAAAATATTATAAAATATAACATATAATATAAATATAAAATAAAAATTCTTAATAAAAACATAAGAGACCTATGTATGTGTAGTATGTTTGTATAGTCACTCAGAGATTTTTTTAGGTCAAACATTTTTATTTTTTTAGGTGTCCACTGGAGGGAGACATGGATATGACTAGCTAATCTGTCACTGTGTTTTGGAGGTTGTTAGGCCTGTCTTTTGTCATTTAATTCCTCCGTTCTCATTAAATCTTTTACCACTTGTTTCTACCTCATTTTGTTCAAAATTTTAACCTACCCTCTTTTCTCCCACCATTCATTAATACCTAGCTCTGTTACAGTCTCTATGGTTGAGACAAGCTTCAGCTGTGATGGTAAATTTCTCTAAATCTTTTCAGATGAAGAAGCCGCCTACATTTTGGAAAACCTGAGAGTTAGTACATTTTCAGCAAATGTTAAATTTTTGGAGTGACCTCTTTCCTCCCACTGATGTTTTTTTTTCAGTTTTACGTTTGAGTAGTCGTACTTTACATTACAGTACTTTCCTCCTTGCCCCAAAAGCATAACCTCAGGACTGTAAAAACTGGCACAAAGGTCCTTTGTTTACCCTTTCATCTGTTTCATAGTCATATTACCTATTGTTTTCACTCTTACTCGGAAACATCTGCATGCTGTTTCAAACACACACATGCAAAGGCTTTTAGAAAAAGCTAATTCATTGAAAAACACTTTTGGTTTTTGTAGAAAAAGAAAGTCAAATTTACTAGGTGATACTCATATCACTTCTGTGGTATAACTTCAGGAAAATACGTAAAGAGGATGTCACTCTGTGGGTGCCTTTGACCTTTTTATGAGGACATGCAACTTGTATAAGTGTGTAACGCTCAGTACAAAGGCAACGGAGATCAGAGGTAAGTATAAACAAAAGAAGTATTTATTTTTCCAGCAAGCA
>JAUMHG010000051.1:8870240-8889378 GCA_032359395.1 Enteromius anoplus | reverse complement strand
ATATGCTGTTCTTTTGAACATTTACATATGATTTATGTGACTGAGAAGACTGGAGTAATGGCTGATGAAAATTCAGCTCTAACACCACAGCAATAAATTACACTCGTAATCGTAATATTATCTCACAATATTTCTTTTTTTTTTTTTTTTTTGGTAAATAAAAGACAATCATAAGAGTCCAAAACTAATTTTTTTCAGGAACCTCAAACTTTTGAACAATATCACCTAAATAGAGTTTATTAGTATGTACATGTTATTTTACTTAGAACTAATTTGGGTTGGTTTAAAGTTAACAAAGCAGATTTCCTGTATTGTTTAAAATCAGTAATGAAATGAAATAAGTAGCTGAAGTAAAAAAAATTGGCCCACTCCCAGAGACCTGAAAGTATACTCTAGACTCACTATCAATGGGAGTCTCTTGATTTTTTTATTGAACCATGAAAGCACTTAATCCAGATTTAAATTCCTCACACTGGCTGAGGTCTGAATCCATCAGTAAAGTGTCAGTCAGCTGTCTTTAAGAGAACCGCAGTGATTAACTTAATTTCCCAATTTCCAAAGACATTTGATTTCTCTTCATGTAGAAACATTTTCATAATTTTTTACCTGTTGATTAGACTTTGGTTTAAAATGAATGTAAAAATATCTCAAATATAAATAAAGGTAATTTAGCGTCATTCGTTTTCAAATGCAGAGTAGATTGATACTAGCTTTGATATGGCATGCAATGCAGTTCATTTATTTTCAAGTGTAGCTTAATACTGTGTAAATACTGTGTCCGCTGTGCAAATTTATGGACACTTGTGCTCATTCCTAGTCTCCAGCTGTCTCATTCATCAGCGCAAGTTAACACTGAACACAGAAAGACATTTAACAGTGCAAAAAGCAGGTATCAGATTATCATTCTTGAGGAAAAGCATTCAAAACATTGTTCATTTTAATGGTTCTCTGGTTGTGGTCAGACTTAAGGTTATAGAAGGGGCTTGTATCGGATTACCAAATGCCCCTGTGTGTGTGTGTGTGTGTGTGTGTGTGTGTGTTCGGCAAGAAAGAGAGAGGCCTTGTATGTATTCATTTCTGTCAAACCAATACCCTTGGCTATTGTCATGGTTTACCTCATGGTTAATAAGCACTAAAATATTTTCTTACTGATTGTCAGTCTGAATTGCCTGCTTCATATTTAGCCATATCTTTCCGAAGAGTAAGACCCCTTTGCGGGTCTCCTCTCAGAAAACCTTTTATGGACCAGAGACTAAGTGAAGAATATTCCCAAGCCCTTACTTGAGGAGCCACTTCTGTTTTGTATTAATATAACTCCTATTGTTTTTATTCCAATTACATGCAACAAAGAGCTGCTTTAAAATCCAGCGTTTTTCTAAGCGTCCGTCATTTCTTTGAGGTCCTCTAAAACAAGAAATGCATTGCTGGTATTATTCTGCTGATCACGGCCTGATAAGGATCTGCTAATTCGTTATAAATTAGATATGAAGGGTTGCTTGGATACAGATGACTCTGGGTAGTTCAAGGGGACCACTGCGTATTGAATACTGATAGGCAGATGCTCTTTTATAGAGGAGAGGAGGAGACAGGAAGCTGGGGAAAAGAGAAAAAGATACAGGGAGAAATACTAATGAACCTGTCTTGCACCTTCGTCTCCCTAGATTGCCATTTGTTGTTTTGTAATGTGTAATATTGTTACATTGAATGAATATGGAAACTTGCACTGCTGCTCAAAATGAGGTTTGATCATATTTATTGTAATGTATTTGAAAGTCATTTTGAAATTAAATGCATTCTTGTTAAATAAATGCATGTAGTTCTTTAACACTTTTAAAAGGTTAAAAGGTTAGTTGATAAAGGTTTTAATAAAAATCACGAACATATTTCTGATTTCTCATCTTGTAACTTCTCTGCCTTTCTCTTTAGCCGTATCAAATCTGGACATTGAGAGTAAACTGACATCACACTATCAGGCTCCATGGCATCAACAACACAACCTGTTCCACACTTGTACACGGCCACCATGTTTGGAAGAGTTACACCGACATGCCAAGCTCAACCTGCGGGCACTGCACAGAGGTACAGGATCAGGCTTCTGGGCCCACATTTTTTGGTTCCAAATCACAGTGCCGTTTGATTTTTACTTTTCTTTCCATTCAGACATATCTTATATCACAACAGTTGTAACCAAATTCCCCCTGTGGTTCAGTGGTTTGCCCAGGGCCACAATGGTGATAGATCAGCGTAGAGAAGTGACAGATCAGGATAGATGAGAATTATGATCCTTGAGTTCCCCTCGGGTATCAATAAAGTGTTTCTATGTAGTCCTGAATCTGTCTAAACATCTATCAGGTTCCTGAGTCTACCTAAAAATGAACCTCAGATCTTAGTGAGAGCAGCTTAGACTATTGGGTTAATATCACCATGTTTTATCTTACTTTATGTCTGCTTATATATCTATTTCATTTTCGGTATATAATGAAGACAGATACCTTATTAAATTATGTTGTAAATGAGTATGTTTGAAGATTTGTAAATCTTTCTATATTAAGCAGGTATATGAGAAAAAAACATGATAAAAAAAAAACACACATCACCTTAAAATGCCTTTTAAGGCTGATGTTTGGGGAGTTTGTTGGTGAAAATCTGATTCATACTGCCACCTTGTGTTTGAATGGTGAAGTGATTTGGCATAGTTTCAAATTCAGTGTGAACCATCGTAGCATAATTTATATTTTCCCTTTGAATCAATTTTAGTTTCATCGGTTACACATAAATGAGACCAGAACATTGATTTTACATTGTCAGTATGCAGCATATCCATTAGAGGCCTACTACACATGAACAATTTAGTTAGCACTTGGCAGTCTGTAAAGTCTATAAAACAGAAAGTGTTTTAATTCATACTTTAGTTTAGACTAAAATAGCTCACCCAGCTGAAGAGAGTGTGTGTGTGTGTGTGTGTGTGTGTGTGTGTGTGTGTGTGTGTGTGCTTTACAGACCAGCAGCAGCGTCAGCGTTCAACCAGCAGAGAGCGTGGTCTGGTCACCATATCAATATCTGTGGCCCCGCCTATGCCAACCTTCCCTTCAACTCACAAACTCAGAAGGCGGGAGCAGAGGGGCCGGCACTCACGCCTGGTAAGAACACAACATTTAATCTCCACTCATGTGGAGGAGGTTCAAAAAAGCTCTCAGCTGGCTTTGCGTCAGAACCCAGATTTTGTGTAAAATGTACAGTGTACTGTGGCATATAACCCGATTTGATTTTCTTAAAACAAAAAGTATTATAAGACCAATAAAATATTTTTTGGCCTAACCTAGTATGCTCTCTCCTGCCATGCACACCAGGAGAGGAGCGTTAGAGAGAGTGATGTGCAAAACATCCAGAGGAAGGTAAAGAGTTTCTTTTTGTTTATATTATGTGCACGTTCTCCATGATACCATCCCATTGAAACGTATTTTGCTGGTTTTCATTTATTTTGTTTTAACTTCCTCAGTCATGGAACAGGAAATATTACAAACAATGTAATTACAGAAATATTAATAATATTAAATGGCAAATTACATTAATTCTGTTTATATATATATATATATATATGTGTGTGTGTGTGTTCATTGTCTTGTATTTTCATTTCATGTGCTTACTGCATGTAAAATAATGACAAATATTGTAAAATATTAACAATCAATCAAAATATTAACATGTTAAATAATATAAATTAAATAATTGTGTAATAATCGGAGAGAGTTCGGATATATGTTGTGTTTAAAAGTTGGCCTAACAACATAATGTTGCCATAGAGCAATAAAATATGAAACAATTTGTCCAGTGTAGTAGGTGTTTGGAATGAGGAGGTTATTATCATTTATGTTATTTATAATGTACTCTGTTTTACTTTGGGGAACGTAAAATGGGAAGCTGCATGTGATTTTATAGGCGGTCAAAGATTTTCTGGGATGTTTATCTGTTTTGTGTAATCCATTTAACTGCTGCAGGAGAGACCAGCCAAAGAGGCTGAATTCAAACCCGTCCTCAGAAAGGTAAATAACATAATTTGTTTGAAATATGACAACAGGGCTCCTGACCTCTGTCTTTTTTTCTTTTCTTTTTTTTTTTTTGCCAAGATAATTGGATGGGTGCCAGATTTATTCAAATCCTTCCATAACGATTTGATTTAGTAAAGTCCTTCTCCATCAGATTTCATACTTTCATTTCCACATGTACAGTATGTTGCAGACATGAACCACAAACATATCTTTCTTCAAGGTTATTCACAAAAAAACATTTCCAAAAGAGAATTTCTGTGTTGTTTTGTGTGTGTTTGTGTCGTCCCTTTCCCTCACAGCATGTGCTCACCGTGGACTTTTCAGAAACATCACATCAGCCTTTTATTTTGATTCATCAAGCACATTTTTTGTCATCTGTTAAGTTCTATTTTCCATCTTATAATTTTAGTATCAGCGCTCCCGTTCCTCCTCCCCTGTTCAGTGTTGTTACTTCATTCCCTGGATTAGAAAGGTATTTTGCCCCATCGAAGACTACTTACCTCTAGCTCCTAATAATTTCTGTTTCTTGTTGTTTTAACATAATTAGAACAAGACTTCCTTGACATGTGAATGATTCATCCATTTAGCAGTATGTTTCTGAAAACATCATCACTAAATTTTAATGACCATGAAGTAAATTACTTTTTAAGGATGTGTTTGCATTGTATAAGACTGTATAAGATTATGAGTTATGATATGGTGAGATCATTCCTTCTAGTTCTTGCTTAATTTGGAATACTATATATATTTGAACAAAACTGATTTTGTTTAATGATTTTTTCCATGGATTTCCTTACTGGATTATTTACTCCATACATGTAGGATGCAACCTGGCCTTCGTTAAAATACATTATTTTATACATTTGCATGCAACCATTGAAAAAAATGCATGCTTTTTCTTTGCTAATGTTTGATTCTTTCATCTATTCTTCTTCTCTCTCTGTGTGTCTGCTTTATAATCAAAGCTGCATTTCTTATCAACACAGAAAAATGGGAATATGGCAATACATGTATGTATGATGTAGATGACTACTTATTACAGCTGGTCCCAAAAAGTATTTGGACACGTAAGCCTCATTTATGTATGAATGTCTGCACTGAAAAGTTTTAAGAATGGAATTAAATCCTTTATTTGCCTTTGACTCAGAATTTCTTGCTCATTTTGAATGTAAAAGAAGACATTTTGAAGGATGTAGCTAACCAAAAAGTTGGTGAACCCTTTCGGCATCAGTTGCCACTTGGTTTGCTATTTTGTGTACTTTTTTTTTTGTATATTTCTAATGCAGCAAAATCCATACATTAAGTGTGACTCCAAACGTGTCTGAAGGTTTTTTTGGGCCACTGTATAAAACTTGTGATCCTGTAGATAAAATTGTGTCTTTATTTTTAGCTTTGTGTATTACAGTATGTGAATTTGATCAAACAGTAAATTGTCAATCTTGTTCCGAATACAGTTTAACACTTCTAACATCATCCCACATTAGGCTGGAACCAACACAGAAACAGATGGTGATTTGCCAGTAATGAGCCAGAGGCCTAAATGTCCTGTTCCCAATGTACCTACCACCCTGGACAAAAAGACAAACTGGTCCAAAGCCCTGCCTCTTCCATCTCCAGAAGAGAGAATAAAGAATGACTCTCAAGGGATTTCCTCCTGTATAATTCCAATAAATGTTTCTGGTAAGAAATATTACTTCAGATGCGATACAAACTAAAAAAAACAAAAAAAACAACAACAACTATATTATATATTATAAAAATGTATAAGCAAAAAATAACTTGATGTGAAATATTACACCCTGTTCTATTTCCACTAAGGGAATACATGCCATAGGTGTAACAACTTATGAAACTTTAATTTTTCTTCACAGGTGTTGGATTTGACAGAGAAGCCAGTGCTCGCTGTTCTCTTGTTCACTCACAGTCGGTTCTACAGAGACGGCGGAAACTCAGAAGGCGAAAAACGATCACTGGCATCCCCAAACGAGTTCAACAAGACATGGGTATGACCAACCAATACATCTAAAGTCCAAGTTCATCAAAGCAAATTATTCTTTCATTTATCATCTGCATATTACATTTTCTTCAATTGTATCTTCATACAAGTTTAGTTTAATTATTGGTTTTCTGATTTCCCTGTAGATTCTGACGAATCACCTGTGGCTAGAGAGAGAACAGTGATCATCCATGCCAACCCACACAAGTCATTGTGGCACGAGGAGCTCTCCTTGAGTGGCAGAGTATTGCACACCAAGGACTCTGGCTGTCAGACAGATGACTTCTTGATTGCTGCTCCATCCCGGAGGCGTATCCGTGCCCAAAGGGGTCAAGGAATTCCAGCCTCTCTCTCACACTCCACTGGAAACATCACCTCCCTGCCGGATCGCTCTGATACTGTGTATGCTGCAGCATCAGCCACTCGTGTCCGTTCTAGAAGCCTACCACGTGAGGGTGGCCGACTTTTGGATGAGGACCAAGATGACAGTGATGATGATGATGATGATGAAGATGAAGATGAAGATGACGAAGAGGAAGATGAAGAACTCTCTCCGTATGAAGCTGAAGACTTCCTACCAGGTCCAGGACAGAGAATTCTGAAGGATGAGGAGGAGAGCACTGATGACCAGGCCATGCCAGAGCTCCAGTTTGGAAGCCTCAAGCGCATGCAGCATTCAGATAGCCCTGACCATACATGGATTGAGAGAGGCAGATCTAGACTCCCACGCAAAGTTGACATGGGGAGCTGTGAGATTTCCTCCAGCTCTGATACTTTCAGCAGCCCCATCCACTCTGCCTCCACTACAGGAGTGCTAGGCAGCCAGATGGACCATAAAGAAGATCATCAGTCCTCAAGCGGCAACTGGAGTGGAAGCAGCTCCACTTGTCCATCGCAGACATCTGAAACTCTTCTGCCTGCTGCCTCTCCTCCTCTGACTGGATCCTCACACTGTGATTCAGAGCTCTCCCTTAATACTGGTTCCCATGTCATTGATGACACCACTGGCTTCATAATTGATCCCTACCACATTGACAAGCCACAAGGACAGGGGCAGCGATCCAATTCTTTTACCTCATCGGCTACTGATCAGATGGATGATGCAGGGGTCAGTACTGCTAGTGATGGGGAGTGGAACTGCACCCAGGACCAGCAGGATCAGCCCTGCCCCCAAGACTTCAGCCCAAAGCATTCCAGAGAGGATGAGAGTGGTGTCAGTTGCCCCAGTTTTTCAAGTGGGGAAACTTATGAGAGTTTCAGTGACCAAGCATCTGCTAGGAAATCTGAGATGCACTACATCGTTGACACTGAAGGTTTTTATTCCTCCATGCACTTTGACTGTGGTCTTAAGGGTAGCAGAAGCTACTACAACTATGCAGCCATTGACCCTGACTGTGGCCCAAGTGGAAATATAGCACCTGGCATGGGTGAATACACTCAGTCCGAGTATAGAGCCACCAGGACACTGGGCAGACCGTGTTTCTCCTTAAAAAAACCAAAGGCCAAGCCACCACTCCCAAAACGTAGCTCTTCATTAAAGGAAACAAGCAGTGGTGTGAACATTCTAGAGCAGGACGAACCAAAGATTACTTGCGAGTTGCCGCTGCCCTTGTCTTCCAGGGAGATGAAACTGCAGCTGGACTTGGCTGATTCTGCAGGGCACCTTGACACTGCAGGTCTTGAGTCACTTGGCGCATGGGGAGTGGAGAACGTCAGGGACATGCTTGACTGCTCCTCTCCATTCAGTTCCTCAGACACACATTCATTCAAGGATGACGGTGCTGTGCAAGCAGACTATGCAGACCTTTGGCTCCACAATGACTTGAAATCAAATGACCCTTACCGGTCTCTGTCCAACTCTAGCACTGCTACAGGAACATCTGTTATTGAATGCATCAAGTCAGCAGAATGTGCGGAAATGCAAGCCTGTCAACCCAGGTCTAGACCTATTTCTCCAACTCTTCCTCCACCTGAAGGTGACTTCAAGCTTGCTTCTCCTGAAAAGTTGGTGGGCTTGGCATCCCCTTCCAGTGGATATTCTAGCCAGTCAGAAACACCTACATCTTCCTTTCCCTCCGCTTTCTTCCCAGGGCCGCTGTCTCCAACCAGTGGCAAAAGGAAACCCAAAGTCCCTGAAAGGAAGTCCTCCCTTTGTTCCCTACAACAGCCACAGCTTTCAGTCCGAGACCCAGGCTTTTCCTCCAGGAGGGAAACTGACTACCATGCCATACCCCCCAGTCACCTTGACCTAAGTGCTCTTCACTGCAAGCACTTTTCTCACAGAAATCAGATGCACATCCTCCACCAGAATAAACAAAAAGCTGCCATTGCTGCGGCTGCTGCTGCTGAAGCTCGCATTGCTGCCACTGCCGCTGTTGCCGCAGAGGCTCGCACTGCAGTTTCTACTTCAGAGAGTGCAACAAGCACAGTACAAAGCTCAGCCCATTTGGCCATCACTCCAACTGTTCTCAGATCAGTCCAACTGCGATCTATTTGTAGATTAGCTGAAGGGAACCAAGGGTATGACCTGGTCAGTGCAAGTCCAGGAACTCGCCCCAAATGTCCCACAGTAATACCTGATCCCCTATCCTCTAGCAACAGGCACAACCGGAAGCCACCAGCCTACAAACCCCCTGCGGCACAACTCTGTGAATCACAGGTGCCACCAGTGGAAAACGTTCTTCCCCAGGAGGAAGTGAAAGTGAGACAGGAGAGGCTTGGTCCTGGTACTTACTGGGCAATGACTGCTTTCAGAACTCCGGCAGGCCTTACTCCTGAAAAAGAAGACTCTTCGACAAGGTTATCTCATGGCCCTGAGAACGATCAGGACAGCAGAAGGTACCCAAATGTGCAACTGACATTGTCACCAGAGAGAATAAAACAAGATCTACATCAGCTTTCACGGTCAGACCCTTCAGTACACCCCATGTGTTCGGCCAGCACAATGCCGCCCCCTGCTTACAGTGAAATACAGCGGAGCAATTTTGTACTGTGCAACAGCCCTGACAAAGTGCCTGTTTCAACTCAAGAGGCATCGCACACTTACACAATCAGCGATGTACGAGGCCGAGAAGAGGATTATGAGACATCAGGTTTCGCAACCAAAAGTGCCTCACAGGACATAAGGGAAGAAGGGTCGACCCCGGACACAGAGGACTACTTCAGCAAGGGTAATTGTCCTGTGAAAAATAGTACATTCTTAATGAATGAACCATTGAATTTATTCAAAAGGACTGTTTTATTAAGAAATTGAACAAGTGATTAATGAATGTTATTGAATCATTTGCTCCGAATCTTTCTGATTTGTTCGAAATGAGGATTCATTCTCCAAACAGCAACAGGTTGCTAGCAGGCATGGAAGTCTTTTTACACTATGTAAAAAGGTAGTATTTCCTTTGCAATACGTATAATTAAATGCTTTATGTATACTTTATCAAAATAGTGGTAGATATTGTTGTATTACATTATGCAACAGAATGCATTATAAATGTAAATTATAATTAATTAAATGTATTAATGGATGCTGCCCTACTGGGGGCCCACTCTACACCTAACCCTTTCACCCAATAAAACTTCATTATTAATAACTGAAAGGGAATTTTTTCCCCACTTTTTCAATATTTACATTATTAAATAATTTACTTCATTTTTTATTGAAAATAAATGCCTTTCTGATCTGATATGTGATCATAAAAAAGAGAAGACTGATAGTAGAATTAGTCTGGAAATAAATAGAGATCGAACTTACTACCTACATCACTGTTACTGTTCTTAAACATCCATCTTTTGTAATGTCCAGACAGTAGTGGGTGTAGCTACTTTAAATTGCTTCTGCCAATAAGGAGGGCTATTTAGGCTGTTCTTTAATGTATGTATGTTCATTTTTCTTTAAATCGTAATAAATAAATCAGAGATTTTGAATATTTTGAAATTTTGCTAATGTAACAAAGAAAAGCAGCCCTCTTCTTTTTCTGTTGATATTGCTTAAAGGGATAGTTCACCCAAAAAAATACATTTTCTATTGGGCTGATTTCACATTCAAGCTGTTGAATGCTACGTTATTTCAAGAGCTAATTGATCTTAAGGTATGAATGCTTTGCGTGTTGACAGAATCAACTCCGAGTGACAATTCAACCTCTCCTTTGACTGATGACTCTAAACCTGATGATGATAATGTTTTCCCATCCCCCAACAAACTACGCACAACTGAAGATCTGTTTGCCATGATACACAGGTAAGCATGATTGTTTAGCATTCAAGTGCCACATTTTGTCTCATTTTATGTGTCTCATGATATGACATTGGATGATCTTTAATCTGTTCATTGAACCTTTTATGTGACCGAAATACACTGTCAACCAATTGATTGCAGATCTAAAAGGAAAGTGCTGGGACGTAAAGACTCAGGGGAGATGAGTGGAAAAAGTCGGCCTGGAGTAGCACCTGCAACCGCCCCTGTCAGCAATCCTACTGTATGCCCAGTCACCCCTGCTGCCTCAGTCCCTTCAAACAGCTCTCAGCGAGCCTCAGGACCCATCTACAGGAGTGCCAAAAAGTCTAGTACATCCAGTGAGGAGTTCAAACTCCTGCTGCTAAAGAAGGGTAGTCGCTCAGACTCAAGTTACCGCATGTCTGCTACGGAGATCCTCAAGAGCCCCATCACACCCAAGACTCAAGAAGACCTGCCATTAGAGGCTGCACGGCAAATAGAAGAGCCCCCCTTACCCCTCCAGGAGTCCACTAGCAGTGGAGATCCACTTCCAAGCCAATTCCCTAAGGCCAACAGTGAAGGATTCTCTCCAAAAACACTTACCATGTCGGCTGCCTCCAGACAGGGACGTTCCAGAATTCCACCTGCGGCAAACAGCAGTCGCTATAGCACGCGGAGTCGGCTGTACACTGCCCCAATGCAGGCCATATCAGAGGGAGAGACTGAGAACTCAGATGGAAGTCCACACGATGATCGCTCCTCTTAGTGGTATAATCATTTTTTTAACCACTTAGCAAAATGATAAATCTTTTATAATATGAAAACATTCTATTTGAACTGTGTGAGAGTGCTGTATACATATTATGATCTACCTTAGTTTTCTCCCCTGATGTATGTGGTTTGACAACAACGTTGATTTCTTTAAGCTCCTTTTGTATTCTATAGGAAGAAGAACTTAAATTTTTCTCATTACCGTTTATCATTGAGAGCTATGATTTTCACCATAATACCACGCTTTTATGCTCACAAAATGAGAAGGTGAAATTAGTTCTTTAACAAACTAACATTTTAAAATAGAAAATTCTATTTCCATAATCTGACACAAATTTACATGAATATGCGGATGCTTTTCTAAGAAAAATCGCACCATGGCCTTTCTTAGCAGGGTGTGCAAGGGGAAAGATTTCAGAGAAAAAGAAAGCTAGAACTGTTATTAACATGGTTCTAATAGTAGACTGGTTTGCAAAACCATCAGTTCTTTTGCACTTAATTTGGTTATTTATATCTTGAAATATACAACCTGGATGTACTGTTAAAAAACAGGGCAAGCAGATAAAGTAATCCAGTTTCAGTTTAGTGAAATGTAAGGGAACATACAGTACGTGTGTGTCAAAATCTTCAAGCTGTCTGAATCTCAAACTGTCAAGCAGCATTCCAACAGCTGTTATGAAAACGAATTGAATCCTTTTTTACCTGTGTTTAGTTTACTTTTTCTTCAAAGACCCAAATTGGGTTGTGCATTTGTTGTCACGATTTTCAGGTGTCATCATGTTTATTTACTTAACCGACCAACATGGAAAATTTTTGTGACTGCAGAAGAAATAAGGACCTCAGCCTCAATGTATTCTGTGAATACCCTTAAGCGTACTGTTCATTTGAAGAAGAATGGATCCACTTTTAAAGTGAAATTCTTCAGAGTTGGAGGTCTTCTCAGAGTTCAAAACTCATAGGAATTAGCTAGATTTGACAAGCCTACACTGTGCCACTGAAGGGAAGGTGACATGCTGTGAAAAGAACGATTTCTGGTCATCCGTCTCTGATGAACGCTCTTTCACTGTGGTCGTAATTCAGTCATCCTTTGTATAGCATGCAATAAAACAGCAGAACATGTCACATCTCCACGTAAAATGTATTTCCACATTCACTTGAATTTGTTGAGTATGTGCTCTGTTCAGTAAATGTACAAAATGTGTGAGATTTGTTGAAATTTGCAGTTTTACATCACTGTATACACATTGGAGGAACTGGACAATCTTATCTAATGAAGCACTATTTGTGTACAGCTGAGTTTTGAAGGAAAAAACTGAGCATATACAGTGAGGTCAATAAGTATTTGATCCTCCTGTGATTTTGCAAGCTCTCTTACCTAGAAATAATGGAGGGGTCTACAATTTTCAGCATAGATGCATTTGCACTGTGAGAGACAGAATCTAAAAAGGAAAATCTGGAAATAACATTGTATGATTTTTTAACAATTTATTTGGGAATTACTGTGTCAAATAAGTATTTGATCACTAGAGTCAAAAATGTTGAATATTTGGTACAGAAGCCTTTATTAACAATTACAGAGGTCAATAATAGCCTTGGAAACGATGGTCCCAGCTCTCTTTACGGCATTGACCAGCTCCTACCGTGTAGTTCTGGGCTGATTCTTCACCAGTTTTAGCATCATTGATCCCACGAGGAGAGATCTTCCATGGGGCCCCAGTCCGAGGGACGTTGATAGTTGTCATTAGCCTCTTCCATTTTCTAGCAGTTGCTCCAGCTTTGTGAAGGTCTACAATTTTGTCTCTTGTGTCTTTTGCCCATGTTCCTACTTAGACTTTGGCTGATTGTGGGGTGCACAGGTGTCTTTATGACAGCTAACGACCTCAAATAGGTGCTACTAATTTAGAATCATGAGTGTAGCTGGACTATTTAAAAGCTAAATAACAGGTCTTTGAGAAATCTGGCTGATAAGCAAGTGATCAAATACCAAATAAATTGTTAAAAAAATCATACTGTACCATGTGATTTCCGGATTTTTCTTTTTAGATTCTGTCTCTCACAGTGGAAATGCACCTATGCTGAAAATTGTAGACCCATTCATGATTTCTAAGTAAGAGAACTTGCAAAATCCCAGGGTGATCAAATACTTATTTATCTCACTGTATATCGGTCCGAACATTTCAAATGAAGATAGAATTATATTTAGGGTTTAACGTGATGTCAGTACTGATTTATATCTCAATCTCTGAGATATAGATAAAACGACTGCGAGAAGGCAGCAGATTGACATAATGTTTCAGCCTTTATTCTGAACTGTCATGGATTTGTCATGTACTGTCATGTCCAAGAGGTTTGAGTACTGATTTCTTTTTGTTTTATACAGAGAAACCTTCCAGGATATTCTGAGACACTAACAGAACTAACAGATATTTTCTCATTAAATAGGAGCTGCAGTGTGGCACATCTAATTTCTTCTCTTGAATACAACCCTGTCTGATGGGTGTCGCAAGTAGCTTTGCTTTATAACTACAGAGTTTTGGAAGTACAGACTACTTTTTTTTCTCCTTTGTGTCCATGTACTAGAACTAAAACTATTGAATCTTCTTTTAGATTGCAACATTTAATAGTAAAATAAAATTTTAAAAAAAGTATTTTTAATTATGGGATATTTTATCCAGAGAATTATTTTGTTAATAAATTTGGAAAAGAATAATAACAAAGCTTTATTTAAATAAAATAAGAAAAAAATATTTCATATCAGCCAATGACAAAGATACTGAACTTGTAAACATTTCTAATTAGCTGTAAACTTGCATTCTCAACAAATAAGCTATTCTATGTTAAACGACTGTAGTTAAATGTTTTGGTGCTGAATTGAATTCTATACCCAGGCCATATTCTGTCATTGTTGCCATTGTTGGGGGGGTTCCATGGATATCATCAGCTTTCGTTTCAGAATTTTCTCTGCGCTTGTGATGCAATTGCAGTCATGAAAACAACACTCGTGACAACTAGTAAAAAATTCTAATATGTAGCAATGATTGTCTTTTGTTTCTATTTTCACAACAGTAGCCACATTTGAAGTATCTACCTAATTACCTGTACTTTAGTGAAGCTAACCAGTCAGTTTTGGCCTTATTTGCAAAATATTAAAGAAGAAATTGAAGGGAAATCACAAAGTTAGCTATATGTATCAAAGTTATTTTACCTCAAGTACAGCTTCGGACTGTTTTACACCGGCACAAGGTACTATACAAAAATTATCATATCAATAAAGAATAAAAGTGTAACAGGAAACAAAAAGATACTACACATTTATTTTATTGGTTTTTTTTTTTTCATATTCCATTGTTTGCTTTATTTCTCGGCATTCATGGAGAAACACCATCTTTTCTTTCTTTGCCAAAGTGTTTCAAATGTTTATTGGTGTGAAAAAAAATAACAAATTCTAATAAATTAATTGAAGAAATAAAGAATTAAGGTTAAAGTGAAAATGTCTAGCGATAAAGATGCATCTCATTCAGTTACAATAAGCAGGAAGCAAATCTCATTCTGCACACAAACTTCACTTCGAGAGATTTGAATCCATTTTGTATTTTTGTATAAACATGTACATATGATCTTTTTAAAGTGAAAAAGGAGAAAAGACACTGTTTCATTTTGTAAAATGTTTTAAAAGTTTACATTAATTCCAAGCCTTTGTATATTTTTGAGCTGTGCGACTCTCTCAGTCCTGTATTTATTTTTTAGTAAACATTGTGGGAATTTCATTGTAAATTTGAACCATTTTTTGCCAGCTCAAGTGACTGCTTAGTAACTGTGCATAGAGAAAGCCAATAAATGTGACTGCATTGAAAAATAATTGATGCCTGAAGCATGATTTACATATTTACTGTCAACACTCGACTTTTCATACATGTAAACATTTTATCCTCTTACACAGAAAGTAGAATTAAAATTCTCATACAAAATTAACCTCTCTAGATGTATAAAGTACAAAAACTGACGAACCCATCTGGGATCTGATTATTTGTTCCGTGGCTTTTGGTCAGAGCAGAGATTTCATCGCTGAACTAAAAGGTAAGTTTTTTTGTGTTTATTTTAACAACCTGATCATCCAGTCTTTTGGATATTATTAGACTAATCAGACGAATTACACACTTAACTGTGAAACATTATTTTAATGTTATGTTAGCTATAGTTACTCTTGGATGGGTTCGTCATTTTTTGAGGTCCCCCTAAAACATTTCCGTTGTGGTCCCTTCTATTTGCAGCGTGTTTCTGTGTTTGTAGCGCTACTGTGTTTCGTTGCATTGTGAGAATTTGCAGTTTGCATGTTTTTTTTTTCTGTTTGCATGTGTTTTCTTAAGTTTTCAGCGCGTTGAGCTCTCTCGGCCACTGTAATAAGAAGAAAAATTAGGACGTTTTGAACCATAACAAGCATAAGTTAAGTTGAAACGTTTTGCTTTGTGGACTAGACCTGACTGAAATTTCGGAGGATGCCACAAGTGGACGCTATTTCTACATGAAACCTACTTCTCACAGAAAGTAGGCAGAATCTTTTGTCTTTTTGTGTTTCTCCAGCTGCACAGTGAAGTTTTTTTTTTTTTTTAAGTTTAAAAGTAAGCAATTAAGCAATATTTGAACCAAATACCAAATATTTATTTCAAGTACACAAGTTTAGCAAGTTAGTTTTTTCAGTCATTCCCTTAAATCATTCCCAAGGGATTTTCAGATTTATGAGGTCTTATTCACAAGATGACAGCAGCCGCCGTGTTGAGATACTTTGGCTTCAGCTTTCTGAAGTGGAGACACATGGTCCATCGTTTTTACAGTCTATGGTAATGCTACACCCTTCAAAGAACCCAATTCAGTGGCTCTGCCCTTCGAAGAGAGTAAGGCATATAGATGCTCACTTCTTTTTGGAATTCACCGATTACTTAAAAAGCTCACTGTGGCAAAGTGAACAAAGCTGCCATGATCCGTAAGGCTTTTTGAACTTAACCATAAGAGATTAGACAGGAAGGAGGGTGTTAGTCAGAGGTGGGCCCTTTGGCCCCAGAGGGTAGTGCACAGCATTGTCGAAGGTCATGGCAGTCTTTGAGGCTGATTGTGGGACAATGGGTCTTTCATAAGCAGGAGACCAGAGACGGCATGAGGCAACAGACCACCATCACTTCTGACATCTTTTTTGATCTAATCAAACACATTGTGTTTGAGAGCAAAATTAATGGTATTGGAATTGAAAAATATAAGTCGGAAAATAAAAAGTATTGCTTATTACAAAAAAAAGTAATTAATAACAAAACTGCATTTTCTACAGCTGGAGAAAGCTGCACTTTCCTATCATGTCCACAGATCTCCTTTGGCACACAGCATTTACTGGTTTGAGATCCATTTGTCCATGGAATAAACATATTAAGTTGCACAGTAGTTATCATGTTAATAAACCAGTGGAGGACTGATTAAAAGCCATCCTGTTCGTTTAGATAAATAAATAGAATAATTAATAGATAAAGTATATATATATTTGCTCTTTCATGCAAAACTTTATTTACAACTTGGAAATAAACTATGTTTAACCTAAAAATAACCTGAATTTTTTGTTTTAGACTTTTGAAGCTTGCTGTATATATCTGGCTTGTTACCAGTCACAAGATTAAAATGAATCTGTTTTGAAAAGCCTTTTGCTTCTGTATCCTCTCTGAGCTGTAGGTTATCTCATATCCTGACATCCTGTTTACTGATCCTATCTTTGACCGTATGTGATTCGTGATGTAAAGAAATCCCACTTCATAGCTTTAAAGAATTGTCAAAGCGCTCAAGACATTTCATGATAGTTTGCAAGGCCTGTCTCTTCTCATCAAGCAGATTTGTTCTCTGCAGTTTATCTCAAAGCAACATCTGCTCCATATTAGTCATTTATATTAATGCTAAACAAGAGCTTATGTGGATTCAGTTTCTCAAAACATATCGACGGCCCAGGACCACCATAAATTAAAGAAAAAGAGAGATCATAAAATGTTCCTCAAAACATCCATAAATTCTCCCCAATGCATGAGCTAACACCCACATTTATAAGAATGTATGAAAGAATAAATAGAATTGGATTGTAATGCAATGCAATTTGTACATTTAAATGTTTAAGTATGGCTGTATAGTGCTGCCATATAGAGCATGACCTCATAATTTCCCAACTCGAGATCCTCATTTGTTTCTTTAGAGTTCTTGGCAAGCATTTTAAAGGTGTTTGTTCCAATAGAAAGCGATGGATGTTTTTATTTATTTGCACTGTCCACACTGTTTTTTGACTCATTAAAAGCAAATGTTACCATTAAAATCTTTCACATTGTTTGAGCTGTATGGATGTGATTCGCTAAAAAATAAAATGATGCCAGCTGCCAAGAGGTTTCAGTCGTGGTGTTGCAAGCGGTACTTAAGTATTAAAGGGTTGGTTCACCCCAAAATGAAGATACTGTAGTTAATAACACACCCAGTAAAATGGCGCAAGACATAACTCGAGGGAGAAGAATGCTTGTGTAAATAATGATATATTTGCGTAAAAAAAAAAAATATATATATATATATATATATATTCTTGTAGTATTGTAACGATCAGCTGGATGTGCCAGCCCAGCTCAGGGGATGGCACTCCAGCACCCAGCTAACTGTGTATGTTTTGTGTCTGTTTTCATTCATGGACTCTTGTCACCGCCCATCACATCTGTTGTCACGGTTCCCCATTGATGTCTCTGCCCCCCTTGTATGATGCCATAGCCACTCATGTCTAGTTTCCTCCCACTGACCTAGTTTCCCCGGTAGTGTTTGTATGTGTTGATGGTTCATTCGGTCACGTTCAGGAAGTCTGGAAATGTGCGGATTCATTTGCAAAATGTTTATTGGAAACACACACACAGAGTCAAGTCACAGGCAGAGTAATAAACGGCAAATGGGGATATCAGAGACAATGGCAAGAGAATAATCCACAGTTTGTGGCGTGAGTCAGGTGATGAAGCGAAGAGAGTCCAGGGGGCAAGGCTAGAGCGAGTGTCCGAGGGCAGGCTTAGGTCAATATCCAGGAAGGCAGAGAAACAAGGAGAGAACACTGGAAAACACGGATGGCTTGACAACGGGGGAAAACACACGGTACATCCAACCATTGACGAGCGACTAACAAAGGACATCCGGGGTATTTATACTTGTTACATAAGGCAGGGAAACAATGAAACACCATGAAAACAAACAAGAGGGGCGGAGACATGAACGAGCAAAAAAAACAGCAGACAAGGTAGGCGGAGACATGAGTTCATTGATAATAAGTCCAACGGGTGGAAAAAAAGACATAAAACTGTTTGCTGGAGCTGGAGTGCCATCAGCAGACTGGCATCTCCAGCTGAACATGACAAGTATCACATAACTGAACTTTAGCCACTGATGTCACTTGAACTGTTTTGCTGATGTATTGACTTACTTTCTGGACCAGAGAACATTCCAGTTGCAAAGCTGCATAGATGGAGGGTTAGATAGCTCTCTAATTGAATAAAAAATATCTTAATTAATTTGTGTTAACATGAGTTAGTAGACCTATTATTAATAATTAAGTAGTTATAAATTAAAAGCCTTATGTTTACTCAGGCTAGCTAGTATGCATCAGGACAAAAATGATTGGTTTAGCGTTTATGCAATTTGAGCTATCATCAGCTTGATTTACATGTGGAAATTGGCCAAATTATTTAGGGATGTTGTCTATTTTATATGTGTGACTGTGTATGTGTTCTCCAGAGACAAATGCGCTGCAGAACCCTCAACTGATGAAATATTGCATTTTTCCTCAAAGTAGTGACACATGGCCTTATTACCCTGGAATTAACCTCCTCTGTTGGAGACACCATTTAAATAGAGGGAATAAGCCTGTTTCCAGCATGGAAACGTCTAGGTTACTAAACATAACCCACGTTTCCTGAAGGAGGGAACGGAGACGTTACATATGGGAACTCGCCATAGAGACCTATTTGCCTTTGAGCTTTTACTAAAGGCGAATGAATATTGGCGTGCACTGATTGCGCTCAGGTGCCGCTCATCACTGTGTGAGTATAAGAGGGCACGCGCACAGTG
>JAUMHG010000051.1:8829971-8861856 GCA_032359395.1 Enteromius anoplus | reverse complement strand
ATTTAATTTAATTTAATTTAATTTAATTTAATTTAATTTAATTTAATTTAATTTAATTTTTATTTTTATTTTTATTTTTATTTTTATTTTTATTTTTATTTATTTATTTATTTATTTTATTTTTACTTTATTTTATTAAAAAAAAAATGTATTTTAATTTTTTTATTTTTAAATTTTAAAGCATTCTTCTTTCCTGCCAGAAAGGTTCTTCTAATCAAAGAATGACTTTTAAAATTAAATCCTGTTCACAATCTGCAGTACTGAAGCAGGTTCAAACTAACCTCTGATGATTTCCCCGCCATCAGACTGAGACTGCAGGAAGCTGAAGAGAGCTTTGGGCTGAAACGCACAGTCCACGCAGGCTTGGACCGCATGCTGGAGGATCGTGTTCACGGGACCCGGCCCAAAATGATCAGGCAGCTGCAATAACAGTTTCCGGTCCAGGTGTGGCCCTGGGTCTCCATGTTTATTCACATAAACACAAACTACAAGAAGAGGGAGTGGATAGTCAGGTGAAGCACACAGCACTACAAAGCCATCAGAATATTGTGGAGCAAATGGCCTGTGTGTGGCAGGAAAATAAAAGCCTACCCGTGGACACAACTCCTGATTCTCTTGTTGTCTGCAGACTAGACAGTCTCCCTTCTGACACTGAGGAAGACAACGTGGGGCTTGAAAATGAATGAGAAACCTTTTGTTTCCTCTGTAAAGGTGGAAGACAGAGAGCGAGAGATAAAACAACCATATTGTTTGCCCGCCTTCTTAAAACCATGGCAGAGGACTACGAGTGCCTTATCTTGATTGCGACTGACAAACGATGTGAATACAGCATGTTTAATGTACCGTTCATGGGGAAGAATTATAATAGAAGTGTTAATGTTTAATATGAATAATTGCTCATGACATACGGCCTAAAATCAAACAAAAGCACCATAATGATCAGCGGCTGATGAAATCCCCCCTTTATTACTTTATACCATAAAGAAATTCCCATTACATTGGCTACCAATGACAAAAAAATAAAAAAAATACATATCTTATTTCGAGTTCCTCAGGAATAAGAAAATCGTAAAGGTTTGAAACGACGAGCATGTAAGTTCATGGCACATACTGCAGTATTATTATTACACACTATTGTAGTATTTGTTCATATGTTAAGCTTTTGTATTTAAACTCTCCACTTTTATTTTGATTGTAATAATTTCGTATTGTGCTTTTAAAGATTATTCCTATTAAGCTTTCATTTCTTTGTAGCTCCATTGCACTTCAGGCGTCTCGTTTTCAAGTCCTAGCTTGCAGACCTTTCCCGATGCCCTCCACCCTCTTCTGTCTAACTACTGTTCTATCAAATCAAGGCAAAATGCAGTTGTACCTTGCTGCCGGGTTTGGGTCCTCTCTTTTTATATGGTTTGGGTGTGAGCGGTGAGCTCATGGGGCTCTTGGCTGCATTGGACTGCATTTGGCCATTCGGTGACGACCCGGTTGCAGCTGCTGCTGCCGCCTCGGCTGCTGCTTTTAGCATGGCGATGGTCTGGCTCTTGGGTCTCCTCCCTCGTACCCCCTTGCGCACGGGCAGAGGGGGCAGAGGGTGCGGCAGGCGGTACGGGGACTGCATGGAGCGCCAAGACTGACTGGACTGGCCCAGTGCCGGATTAACAGTCTTTGAAAACGTGACTGAAGGTAGGGAAGAAAAAAAGAAAATGATTATTTTAAGTATTATAACAAAAAAATGTTACTGTAAAAATATTATACAAATCATTTGATGAAAAACAAAAGTTCAAATATCAAAGTATTTTAATTTCACATAACAAATGTTTATATATACTCAAATTCCACAAGACAAAAACAATAAATAAAAAAATTCACAAAAAAATTACCCTGTTCAAAAGTTTACATACCCCATACCTTAATAATCCCTGTTGCTTTTTGGATGACATTCAGGATAATATTAAATAAACAATAACATGCCAATTTAATGATCCCACCTATTTTGTTTGAATTATTAACATTTTGCATATTCTGCAAGGAGCACAACTGTAAAAATCTCACTAGATTATTACAAATAATAGCAAATTAAATGTTTGGAAATGTAAACTTTTTTTTTTGCTGGTAAAAATATGTTTTAATCATTTTGGCCTCCACTGTATTAAAGTAATAAAATTCCATTACTGCACTATTTTTTTTTTCTTTCTATTTTTGAAGTAAAAAGCATTTTGAAGACAGGTCTGGTTTGATACCGTTAAATCAACTGGTGATTCGTCACTAGTACAGTATATTAGAACCTAAAAGATGATTTTATTTAACCATTGTTTTATTAAGCCTTATTGCTATATGTGCAATATCCACAAATTAAATAAGATTATTTTTACTGCATTCATTTCACCTGGGTCTTACAAAATCTCATTGGTTACCACACAAACCCCCACAGCTCAACTAACTCAAATAACTAACAATAATAATACTAAATAATTATTCATAAAAAAATATATATTAAAAAAAACAAAAACAACTTGTGACTAGTACAAAATGAAAAATCACTTTTTCAGTTTGGTTCAAATTAGTTTTTGGATTGAGTGAATTAAACAGAGCTGAGCCACAAATTTTGATATTTTATCCTCTTAGTATTTGACCACTCAAAAGCCCATAATACTGCTGAACTCTCTTCCTCAGAGGCCATTTTAGATTTTGCATATTAGAAGCATCGCATTACAACCCTGAAAGAGGCTGTTTAATAACGGCCAGTGCAAAAATTGAGTTATCCAGTGATCCTCTTCAAGATGGAGTGAGGCGAGACTGTTATAGATGGCCATTGTGCCCCACAGGAGGCATGTGCTTTTCAGCACCCTATTGTTTTGCAGGCCTCCCCCAATAGCGCTCTGGTCAAAGGATTCTTTTCTGGGGCCAACAGGTAATCCTCATTATGAAGAAAGACTTACCCCCTTTCCCACTTATATAAGTGCGTTATCAAGCTGCGGGACAAGATGTGATGGGTATACAACAGCTACAGTACGATAAGAGTTGCAGTTAGAAATGCATCTCTGCAGTTTATTTCTAAATCAAGTTATCATGCACAGAACAACAAACAATTTTCTATTAATATTGCTGAGCTGGAATGTTAATGTATTATTCATTTTGTTGCTGGTTCAAAATGCAGTGCCTGCTTTATAGTCTCGTTTGAAAAAAAGCACCTCGTGGTTATCTTTTGAAGCGCCCGTTAAAGCCCTTTAGATTTTGTAATAAAAGAGTCTAATATAATAAAAAAAACTAAAATCCTTTTATTTTACAAAACTGTGAAAGCAGATGTACAAGAAACAGCTCTGCAAAACTACAAATTAAAAAGACACTATACAGTGCTTTGAGTTAGAAGTTCATTGTAAATTCATCAAATGCATCCATGCGAGTTTGCTAATAAAAAATTTATCTCCAATGCGCACACCCTGCCTTGCAAACCAAATATTTTTAATATTCACCAATCTTTTTCCCTTTCCTCTCCTTGAAAAACCACAATATCAAATATCTATAGTTCAGCATCAACAAATCCATCACTGGTGTAAAATAGCTGATGCTTTCTGAGTATCAAACAACAATAAAGTGAAATCTCCAATGCATGCACACCTCCTTCAGACCAATGGCACTAAATTCTCCAATTATTTTCTCTGTATGGGCCATCTCTAAGATCAGCTAATCTTCTCATATTACAGGGTGGCTGACGGGCGGTCAGCAGTAGTCGGCTTTGCTAAGTACATCTGGGAGCTTTCACAGAGTCCTACGTGCAGCTGCTCTCCTGGGCCTCGAGAGGGGAACGGCAAGAGAAATGAAGCTCGAGACGCATACGTTTAATGAGGAGAGGAGAAAGAGCGTGCAAGGAATGGACAAGTGTTATCTTTCATTTAAGAGTGGCCGATTCTCATTCAAATCTCTAATGAATATAAGCAGGCACAATGGGAATCCAGCATAATGGGCATGCATGCAAAACCACCATCCACCCTGATCGCTCCGCTTGTAAGGTAAAGTGTATTTCTCAATCCAGTGACCCGGTGACCCCTAGATTGACTCCCAGAGCACAGACGCACACCCTTCAGCTCAGCGCAGAACCTGAGGGGCGCCTGGTCACGGGAGAGGTTGCGACCGATGTGCAACGAAGGTGTCCGGGCAAAACCAGTCTAATTACTTCACCTCTTCCACAATATTTACATTTCGCCCCACACCAGACCCTAACGCCAGAGCAATCCGTCTACGGCTGACTGCAGCTTCAACTCAGCAGGAACTAGAACCACATGTTGTGGGGGAGTAATGCCGAAAAAGAGTGTGTGTGTCTGCGTCCATGCATATGCGTGTGTGTGGTAAACGGGGATATAGGGTTCCCTGAGCCCTAGGCAATTTAATGAAACAATGCAATCTGTTAAAGAGCCCAAGTCAAAACAGTGTTTCAACCAAAGCTTTAAATATTTTTGTGGCTTTTGTACATTACTCTCAGATTTGACTTTTACGAGTCAACAGGATTTTTCCATTCAGATGAAAATTAGTTAAAGCTTGAAATCACTCTACCTGATGCATACATATTTTCTTGCTCAATTAAATTTCAGAATATGTATATATATAAAGTATAAATATATACATAACTTTCTGACTGACCACATATAAAAATTTAAATTTTGTGGCAAGCTATGTTTACAATTAATACAGGTACTAGTAATATATTTTGATTACTAATAAGTGTGAATAACATCTTGCTATGTAGTAAATAAGCATTAGTGACCAGTTGAATAGCTTAGTACTAAGAGTTTTTCCCTTGCTGTTATAGTGAAAATAACTGTTTCTTCATTACTGAAAATCATTTCCTTTTCCATGTTGAATTCAATGGTGATCTGTGGTTCAGATATTAACTGAATAGTGTGTATTCCAATTATTGTGGGTAGCGATTCAATACCATTTAACCGAACCATATGTATTAGCCATTCTAATTAGTCACTGCATACTGAAAAAGTATTGCAAGTAGTGCATTTTTGCAATTAAAGAATACATTTTAATTGATGCCTATTAAATAAATACTAATTGCTATTAAAATAATTGCTGGCACCAACTAAACAATTACTACTGAAGTTAAAAAAGACACTAGTCACTATTGCATTACTTGTCCAACAACAACAAAACTAGTGTAGTAAAAATAGATACTACTTGATTTAAAAGAATAAATATTAAAACGGCTTGCCACAGTCTTTCAGCTCAATGAATGGTTTTCACAAATAGAGAAATAAAAGTGGAGTGTTTGTGCAACACGAAGCAAATAAAAGCAGCAGGAATTAAACCTATGCAAAAAAACACACTTCAATTAAACTCATGTGACCTCAATGCACAAGCCACTAAAACAAAGCAACAGACAGCAGAGACAAAAGCCTCGGAAATACACCAGAGAAACTCACCAAAACGCCAACTTTCAACTATATCCGCGTTGTGAACTAACGATTCCGGTGTAAATCTACCTCTCGGTGGAGAATGGCTGTTTTTAAAGCAACAGAACAACCGGAGCTCGCGCTCACTTTCGCGCCCGGTTTGAACAGCAGCGGTAGCGGCAGAAGCGCATGACAAAGCCCGTGCCGGTGGAGCCCTGATCGGGCAATATCTGATTAATATGGAGGCGGGGACGAGGAGAGGAGGAGGCGGGGGAGAAAGAGGAGGAGGAGGTGGGAGACTGTGGGTCGTATTCATGTCATCAGCCAGACTGACTGTCCTTAACTATAAGGCGCTGAATATAAAAATGTGATTATATTAAAATAGAATAAAATCCTTTATTACATAAAACTGTTTTTGTATCCTAAAGAAAAATAACTTTAATCTTTAATATGTAGTTTTTCTGAGATTTTGTCTTCATGTGATGTAACATTCACAAATGGTAACTATTTGTGACCCTGGAACACAAAACCAGTCATAAGATGGAGAATCTTACTTACGCCAAGCTGAATCTATAAGCTTTCCATTGATATATGGTTTGTTAGGATAGGACAATATTTGGCCGAGATACAAATATTTATAAATCTAGAATCTGAAGGCGCAAAAAATCTAAATATTGAGTTCTTATCAATGCACATAATTAACAAAAATTAAGTTGTGATATATTTACAAACTATCTTTGTGGAACATGATCTTTACTTAATATCCAAATGATTTTTGGCATAAAAGAAAAATCGAGAATAATAATAAAAGAATAATTTTTTTGTTTTTGTTTAAAATATACCTGTGTGAATGATGATAAATAATCATTATAATATAACTAAATTATAAATTAATACAGAAATTATTAATATTATTTACATTTAGTCTACATTTTAATGCGTTACTCATAAATAACACTAACAACAAAGTAATTATTATTTATGAATAATAACAACATTCATAAATAATAATATTTAAATACGTAGATTTTACCTTGAAAATGTAAATATTAAAATAAAAAAAGTACTGTTATCATCATTAGCTATGCATAACACTAAATATTTTATTAATAAAAAAATCCTTGCATGCATGCTTAAAAACAAGGCATTTGCAAAACTACTACATTTTACAAAATCCAAACCCCTATAATCATCAGTCTCCTGCCATTTCAGAGCTCCTCCCAGGCTTTTAGGGCTGAAGGGGGTAAAAGGTTAATGTAGATCAGATTCAGAGCACCCGGTTTGAAGCAAATAAGTACAGAGAGTGAATAACGCTCCTGCTGACTGTATTTATGTGCTTAAGTACCCGGCAGGTATATTCTCATACCCACACCTCAGTCTGGCACAGAATTCCCTGCTAAAACCAAATAAACGCTACTCAAGTCTTTGATATTTGCCATGAAATTATGCAAATGTATAGCAAATACACAAACAGGCTACAGCCAAATTAGTTTTGTCTGCTTTGTCTCGCACATTTATTCTAAATGCCTTAAGCCACCTTAGTGTGTGAGATGTGTGAAAGCGCCAACACTTAACAAGAAAACTTGCCCTGTTCTTCTCACTTTAGGTGTGAGAACAGGACCAGAGGTGTATGCATAACTAATAAGTGTAGCCTTTCTTAGGGCTAATAAACAGCTCTAAAAATAACAAAATGAGGGAGGAAGAACATAATTTAGGCAAAGCATACCACATTTTGGAACATAAGGATTTTATGATTATCATTAAGAATCCAGACGACAAGGTATGGTCATATTTAGCAACTCTTTGGCATGATAATCCATTTGCGTATAGGTTACAATAGACTCTTAGCAAGTAGAAAATCTGAATGTTTGGTAACTAGCGCGTGTTATGCTATCATATTAGCCCAGTTTAATCTACAGTAGGATGTTAAGCGTTGGCTTTATGAAAATATTGTCTTTTACTATATTGCATCAAAACGGAGTGAAATAAGGTTTGCATCAAGAGCTTGCTTTGTTATCCACAAAAGATTTTAACCATAAAAATACATGTTTTTGGTTTTCTGGCTTAGTCTTTCTGCTTATTTTTTTAATTTCCATTACACAATTATTGCAGGATGGATGAATTAATTTTTTTTTTTCTGAGGGAGAGAAATACTCTAGAAACAACCATAAAAAGGCTGGAGGATGACAAGGTAATACTGAACCATGACTGAACCAAAACATTTGATTTAATTATACTTACAGTTTTTGAACCTCAAATATAATATCAGTTTGATTATTTTGATGGTACCCTTTAAACAGCTGTTAATCAGTAACTCTGCAACTACATGCCAACCAGCCTTCGTTAGAGTGTTAGTAGTGTGCTAAATATATGATGGATCCTCAACAGACATACGGAGTATAGGATACTTTACAAGTATGTGAACATTCTACCTACCCTACCTAAATCTACTAATACTCTGAGCTTTATATAATAAGCATTGCATTGTTATTTTCAATTAAGAGCTCACATTAGCCTCAATATTAGCCTCACAGCAAACACTCAGCACCTAACCACTTACAAGATGTTGATATTAAGTGAACAATGTCAAGATTCCCCACCTGTAAGTCGCTTTGGATAAAAGCGTCTGCTAAATGAATAAGTGTAAATGTAAATGTAAGATTTGATATAGTCCATTATTAAATGAAGTATATGTAATATGGTGTCCATTGTGTATTCTAAATAATCATACTCTTAAAAGTTATAATCACATATACATAAGTATTACATTGTTTTTATAATTATATATGAGATGTTATAACACACCATGCATTATGCATTCATTATAATGCCTTATAGTGTATTATAAATACAGGTTTCATTAAAAGTGTTACCAAATTACCAAATGTAATGTCCGAATTTGATATCACTCCATTCATAATAGAACAATTATGAATGATAAATCATTGTCTGATTAAGGATATCACTGTATACTGACTTCAGTATAGACACGTTTCAGAAAAAATATATATTTTTCGCAATTACAGTACGCGTATTGACACTTTCACCACAAGAACAGCCAGGTAGCATGCAAACACTGAATTGTTAAGACTAATGGGTAGGATAAGAGACAAACCTTGTGAGGAACGATGCACTTTATTTTGTAAAGTAAGCTTTTTTGTGTGTGATGGTTCTAATTCATTAGCTGCTATGGGGAAATATGTAGAATAATAACTAAGACCATTAAATGGTAATGTGTAAATACTATTTGTACCAGAAACCAGTATGTTAATGACTATGATAATTAATTAAAATAATATGATAGTAAAAACCAATTTGCAGTATCAAGCAGCTTAACGGACTGTACAACTTTAATAACTGGAAGTGAATGGCTTTTCACATTATAGGGTGACATTTTAGTTTAGCTACCAATTTTCTTTATTAATAATTAGTTGCTTATTAACATGCTGCTTAGTAATAACATATTGGGTGTTAATTAGTACTTATACAATTCTGACTTTATAACTCGCAATTCTGAGAAACAAAGTCAGAATTGTGAGATAAAAAAGGCACAATAACCTTTTTTTATTATTATTCAGTGGCGGAAACGGGCGTCCAAAGGCTTTAATACGCAGCTGAATCTTAAAAAGTTCTTTCTTAATAGCACCTGAGAAACATAAATTAAATGGTTTATCGATGATCTGAATAAAAACAAAGTCTCAGAAGAAATATATTCTCAGACAAACCAGCACTACTCCAGATTACAGGAAATCTGAACACACTTCTTTTCTTTATAGGAGAAATTAATTTGAAACCACATTTTAATTAAAAAGAAAAAAAAAAGTGTCATTTATCTGTAACCAACTAATGATCTGAACCACAAGTTCATCCTCTGTCTTGTGTCCACAGCTTGACTTTCCATTGTCCCAAAATAGATTTTACTCATTACTGTTGTTCTTTGGTTTATTATTAATACATGCACACACAGTGTGCTCTGTGCCAGCTAGAAAAACTGAAAAATAAATAAGACATCCTTTAAACACCCACAGGGACATTTTTTCATCACTCATTATAGGTGGTGCTCACTAATGATCAGTTAAAACTACTATGCAAGGCAAATGAAGACAAATCACACAAAGAACAGGATAAATGCACAGTTCCTGCTCTCAAAGCTCTCTCAAACACCATCAGAATTGATCTGAACTACTTGCTTTTTCATTTTTATATATAAAATGTGCCTATTGGCTTATTAAATGTAATACAAAAAAGCATATATGGCTCTTTTATTTATTCAAAGCGAAATCGGAACAAGTGGAAAAAAGAAAATTGTTCCTTGTCTAAATTATTAACTGCTAATATTAACTCAAAGACACTTCATACTTATAGGCTCTGGTGTCTGACTAGGATAAAAAGAGAGAGAAATTAATTGAAATAAAGCTTTATTTTAGAGTATAGATTTTAATTAAGTCATTAAAAAAACAAAAAAAACACTCCTTAAATATTACTTAAATTAAACAATTAAACTGAAAAATATCTACCCTAGGTTTGGTTAATTAAAATCCATTTGTAAAACAATTTAATTAAGTTGAACAAAAATTTGCAAATAAAATAAATAAATTTAAAAATGCAAGCATGTAAATGCATTTTACAATAAGATTTTGAAATGAAAAAAAAAATAAAAATGAAAAAGATTGTGCAATCAAAGCACGTTCCATAATATGAAGAGTAATAAGCTTTTTTTATATAGCAAAGACAGAAGCAACATCGCTACTGATGCAGGGGAAAAGTCATGACATGATTATGTGTGTTAAATGGCCAATTTTAAGTCTTTAATATGTTCTAGAACTTCAAAATTCTTCAAAAAGCTATTGTGTATTTTGCAAAAAGTTCTAATATATTTGACATGAATGGACACTTCATACCAGTCTTTGTTTTTAGTAAGCATGAAACAACTGACAAAAAGATAAAAACATAATAAAAGTTATTAGAACGTATTTATTTGCTATGAACTGTAAAGAAAAAAATGATTCTATCTTGGAAAATGTGTTCTCGGATTTTAAAATCATGGATATATTATAAATATCAGGCCCGATTTCATTTACATTTAGTCATTTAGCAGACACTTTTAAAAAAGCAGAGAACATATTATGCAGAGAATAAAGAGTCCACCACTGCTGGAAAAAATCATAATAATAAAGATTTACATTAAAGATAACATAACAAACCATTAACTTTTAACCATTAAAAATGGTTTTGGGACATATTCTATTAAGATTTAGTGGTTTTAGATAAAGACCCATATTGACCATTACAGTTTCCATTAAAACCAACAAGTCCATTACAAATTTGTAATTGTGTCTATTGTTTTTTTTTTAAGCAATGAATGAAAAAAAAAAAAAAAATCTAAAAGAATTTTAAAAAATCAATAGAGATAGCTAGTAAGCAACAAACTGAATTGTAGCAATCGGACATGTCAAAGTCAATGTTCTCTTATACTTGAAGACACTATGGGAGTATGAGAAGTATGAGAGCACAGTGTTAATTAAAGTTGATTTATGTTGATTAAAGAGGGGGGGAAATGCAAAGGTTTCTTTCTCTAGGTTTCTCGATTGATCAGGTCACCCCCTAATTGTTCCTGCACATTCCCTGCATGACCTAAATAGTATTGAAAATGACTAATATTACACAGAATCTAGGACGGATGGTGTGCACACTGGGACGCAGTTAAGGTTTTCAGTACACACAGACAAAAAACAAAACTGTAGTGACCTCTAGTGGTCAGAGACTGTACTCACAGCAGTTGCCGGGAGGTTGCAGACTGTGGTTGGTCAGTTGACACCAGCCCACGGGGAAGATGTCCCTGGAGTCATACCGACACCAGTAATCAAACGCTCCTCTCCAGCCATCAAACATGATGAATATCTTGTCCCCTCTCACCTCTCCGATGGTAGCGGGACAGATGAGGTAGGGATTCTTTCGGTCCACTGCTTCCAGTTTCATACCGGGTTTAAAGAGGTTCTGAATAGGTTTGGGCGGCTCCTGAGGCATTCACAGGGAACAGACCACTTACATTTACACATTTTTTTAAATATGGTATAGAAAAACACCAGAAAAAATGTGGTATTTTTTAAATGTTTTTGAAAGCATTCAATCGTTTAAAAGTGACAGTAAAGACATTTAAAATAAATGCCATTCATTGAATGTTCCATTCAATATATTATATATATATTTATATTTTTTTATTTTTATTTATTTATTTTTTTTGCAATATTCTATGAAGAGCTGAAGAGTTGATTTTAAAAAAATCAGTTTCATTGTGCATTAGCTAACAATAAAACCCAATAAATACGTGGTAACAAAATATAAAAATAACATGATTTTTGACCATTTAAAAATAACCGTTTTTGCAAATAAACTCTTAATATATATTCAACATATTTTTTTATTATTTGTGAAGGATCATGTGACACTGAAGACTGGAGTAATGACTGCTGCAAAATCAGCGTTGCCATTACAGGAATAAATACAATTTTATTTAGAATTTATTATAATAGAAAACAGTTATTACAGTTATTTTAAATTATAATATTTCACAATATTAGTACTTTACTGCATTTTGATCAAATAAATGCAGCCTCAGTAAGCATAAAAGACTTATCATAAAACATTCAAATATATTTTCATTGAATTATTCCAAACATTTGACTGGTAATGTATGCTAGCTTGTTGTATTATTTTTCAACTTTAATTTATCTTGTTCAACAAACCCACTACTTTCCATTTATTTCAGGCTTTATTCATTGATCTATGAAAAATCTGTTAACAAGGCTTGAACATTGAAGCAATTACCTTTTTAAAGGCTGGAGCTGGAGCCATCTCTGCCCCACTTAATGTTTTTAATAAGAACATGGGCCATGAAGAGGCATTCATTCTGAACCCTAATAATGGGAAATAAATATGTGTTTAATGAACAAAAAAGAATAAAAATGCACATTGCTATAAATACTTACAGCCAAGGGGGCTTATAACACTGTATTTAAGGGATCTTTGCAAATCATTTTAACAAGAAAAAACATTGATCACAAAACCAACTTATTTAGACCTACACTAGATTGAGTTTGAGTTTATTTTATTATATTTGTGAAAAACTACTTTACCCAGTGGCGGCTGTAACATGTCTCCGCTCTTCTCACACGTTCCGATAGGCTGAATGTCAGAGGAGTCAACCAGTCGCCAGAAATCATTGGTGCTGTCACTGCCATCCAGTCTGAGCCGCAGACGCACACCCATTAATCCCATCACTGACGCGATACACATCGAGGTGGAATTCCTCGGGTCACAAGCCTCCACTTTCATTCCTACTCTAAAATCATTACTGGGAGGGAGTCTGGACTGGAGAGAGAAAGAAAGAAAACAAAGAGGACAAAAGTAATCACAAGAAACCCTCATCAAATAGTGTGAAGATTATAGCAATATTAATTACATTTACACACATTATTTGGGGGTCTGTGGAGTCAGTGTTTTTGCCAATAAAAAATAGGTTGTCATCGTTGTTACCACTACGTGAAACTGTTACTGTTGATCTCCAGACTTTTTATTCTCATAAGGAATTAAGGAACGACAAATATATTGGTTAAAACAAATTAATCCACAACCAACCATGAATGACCCTTTATTTGGTCAGAAAGGCAGCAGTATTATTAATAGACTGAAGAGCTCTACCTGTCTGAAACAGCTGGGGGAAGCAGGACAGGATGAAGTCTCTCTCAAGTATATTTCCCAGCTGAACGGCTCTGAATGAGCAGGCAAGTGAAATGTTCATCAGGAAAACAAGATCAATATTTGTTTCTTTACAGGTTAATAAAGAAAGAGAAGGCGGTACCGATGAGCTTTTGTGAAGGACGTGAATCCTCATTATTCCTCCCTGATATGTCCTTATAACTGTATTTTTTGTCTATAATAAAGAAGATCAAAACATTTCTGAGAACAATAACAAGTACTTATTAAAAGAGTAATTTTTAAATGTCAAAGTAGCACCTTTTTGGTGGGATTTGCCCATGGTGACCTGAAGCACCACATGAAGTGGACAGAAACTGGACAGCCAGCACTGCTCTTAAACAGCCAACTGAAAGAAAGAAAGAAAACAAGAAAGAAAGAAATACTTCAGCAATACAAATAACAATTCATTTTGTTTTATTATTTTTCATTTCTTTTTTATTACACTTCCATCCATAAGTTTGAGGTTAGTATGACTTATTTTTTTATTTTCTGGAAAGAAATAAATACTTTTATTTAGCAAGAAATCATTAAATAACGAAAAAACAGTAGTAAGACATTTACAATCAGTTTTCAACATTGAAAATAATAAGAAAAGTTTCTTCAGAGCCAAATCAGAATCATTTCTGAAACAGACTTTGAAGACTGTAGAAAATTCCGCTTTACTATTACAGGAATAAATTACATTTTAAATTATACTCAACTTTTTTAAAAATTATTTTAAGTTTAATAAAAAATTTTTTTTTTACTGTATTTTTTTATCGAACAAATGCATCATTGGTTAGCATATGATTCCTCTTTCAAAAGCATTAAAAAACACCAAACGTATAACCCTAAACAGTAGTATACTTTACATATAATATTCCCACAAAAATACCAAACTATTCATAGATTCCAAACATTTAAGAATTATTTTAAAAACATATCAAAATCTTTAGTAAGATCCTGTTATCCTTCATCACAAGAGAGATTGGCTCATGAGTTCATGAACCTGCAGCAGAAACCATACTACAGCATTACAGAAGACGGGGATTACCTTATATTCCCTACTGCCATGTGAGTGCAATTTATTCCAAACATTGCACTGTCCAGAAAAAAAAAAAAAGATTATCACTAAATCACAAATACCTTTAGAGAATCAAAGCGCGACTAAGAAAAGCTTTTCTTCTATTTGACATCATAATGAGTTACTGCAGCTTCTGAGGGACCCTGTGCTCTCTGATCAAAGCCCCGGCTCGCTCAGCAAGTGATAAGTCACATCTCAATATGGAGAAAATTGGCTGCAGCTGACGTCCTGTGCGAGCTGACTGCAGGATGAGGAACTTCCTCTTTATTCCTCTGTTAGTCCACTTAATGTTTCTAAATGGGATATTCAACAAAGCTAAATGAAAACTAAAAACAGGGTCTTGGCTACCATTTTAGTCTCATCAACAGTTAATCTTTTGAGAAAAACTTTTGCAAAAGTAACATTATTTACAAATATAATAACGCCTTTGGTATTTAAGGTTTGTAAACTGATAAGTTGTATATCTAATTTGAACAATTAAGATTTTTTTTTAAAGTTCGGCTTTATAAGCCTTGCATCTTTCATCCATAAATATTAATTTAAGACTGGTTGTTTAGGTCCAACTACACAAAAACTATGACTGAAAATATTGCTAGTAAATTTTGCAAAGAATGAAATGTTAAATTCTGAAAAAGCAAGACAGCATTTACTTCAAATAAATAATTAAAATATACTCCAATTATATTTATATCTTCAAATTATAGGCATATCTAAATTACAAGGTACATATTTTTATACAAGTTTTTGTGTGATTAAACAAAAAAAAATGCATTTTTACTATTTTTCTTACTTGTTTATCCAGCCAAAGGATTCAGGGAAACTCCAGATGGTGCTAAAGCCAATAATTCCCCAAAAAACAAATCCATTTTGCAAGGGAATAAAAAAGATACAGTCCTTTCAAAGTCACACTGGTGTGTCTGCTCTGAAACTACTAGCCACTTGTGTCTAGATAGCAGACAAGCTCTCTCCCCCCACCCTGTTCTCCTCCTCATTCTTCTGTCTGAAGCTGTGAATCCCATTCAGCGAGTCGTCATAAAGATTCCAAACCGCCATAAAAAGGTCATTAGCCAGTGTGCATTTGTGGGAGTCTGCAGCAGCACATGAAAAGGATTCCAACACCTCCCATTAACAGATGATGTCTACATTTTGTGCTCTCTCTCTCTCTCTCTCTCTCTCTCTCTCTCTCTCTCTCTGTCCGTCTGTCTTTTCAAGGCCCTAGACATGACATGGCTGCTTGAAAGCAGGGAGGGGGTGAAAATGGATATTAGGAAATCACAGATGAAGAGAAATGTCAGGAGATGCCTCGATGTAATTAATCTCATGAATCAATGTGATAGGGTATTTTATTCCTTAAAAAAAGTTCTGGTTTCATCGGAAAGTGCTGTTTTTTGTTTTTTTTTACAAGCACTAAAGTTATAAATGCAAACCCTATTTACTAGTGCTGTTCTGCTACAGGATTTGCATAAATGTTTTTCTATTTTATTGTTTACTGTTTTCATGTGTAATAATATTGATCTGCATTACAATTATTATATATTTAACTAAATCATTAAAACCTTTATTGCTTGACATAAAAAAAACAGATGCCAAGGCTACTTTCAAATAGAAAATATTAAAATAAAATATATTTTAAAATATTAGTAAAAACTAAAATAATATCTCGGTGATAGCCTAAACTAACAATTGAATGACGTATTTAAAGTATCCTTCAGTTTAATTAAATATTTTATTATATTAAGCATGTTAAAATAAAGAAAAAAAAAGAAAGATAACGAGAAAACTATATAAATAACCTTTTCCGAGACAAAATAACCGAAACAATGAGTGTCACAGCCAAACAGTCAATTGTCGTTCTACAATAAATGTGACAGACGCTCCTGAAACTACGACAATTATTGTCATTGTTTTATTAAGCAAATATATGCATGCAATGTATAACAAATAGGTTATATCAGAAATACTTTCCGCATGCACTCAGGACTAATGTACCAATTAGAGAGAAGCAGCTGTTAGTTCAGGGAAGAATACACAGGACGCGCTTACACAACATCATCATCTTGCATGTAAACGCGCGTTCAACTTCCGCATAATTACTGTGAAATTTAACAAACGCGTTAGATGCACAATACACTGCAGCACAGTTGATTCACCCTAAGGAATATGAAAAATGTGCCACTAATATTTTGCTCACCGTGCAAGGTAGGATATGGCTGCTGTTCTGCTTTACTTTCCATTGGGTCTACAGGCCGCCATGTTTCGTCCATTCGCGCATGTCCAGCAGCATCTGCGCCTTCACGTTTATATCAATGGGACATTGAAGAACTACAAATCGTTTAGTATTGGTGAAAGTGAATTCCAATACGTCCAGTATTCCTTTACAAATCCACGTTCACAAAGTAGCAGCTGTGGATGTGTGATATTTCTTACAGATTGTTTTTTGAGTTGGGGGGTGATGGACACGTGAAGTTGTTTAATGTGCATTGCTGTTGCAATAAAACATGAAGCCAAATGCAATTTCTGAAGCATTCATAATAGGTAGCCACAATGGGCATGCATTTTCGGGTTTAAAAGGCCTATCGCAGGATCATCACGTGTCTTTAATTATTTAAATGCTATATTGACAACTTAAAAATGTTTTTTGCTTGAAATATAAGTGTATGCTGCTATAAAAAAAAATAATATTTTTGTTTGAACCGTACAATAAACAATATAGCCTACATTAATATTTCTATTGTCTAGTCTTGTTGGAACATCAATTATTGATTTATTGGTAAGTTTCATGTATTACATCTAATATTACGTTTTAAATCAGGACAATCGCTAGATGGCACCAATGCACTTTTCCCAGAGAATCACTTCATGCATGTCTGCTTGTCCCGAGTTTTCAAATAAGCTATTGGAAATAATTTTTTATTATTTTTAATTATTATTTTGCATGTTAAATAAGTTTATTACGATGTGACATGCTATAATACTCACTGATTGTGCTAATAAATGGCCTAATAACGACAATAATAGGAATTTTAAAAAATGAAGTAACAAAGCCGAAGATCGATCGCAATAGTAGGGCGCATAGCTCAGATATCATAGAGTCAAAAGCTGCATGTGTGTAAGTATATATATATATATATATATATATATATAGTTTAAAACAAACTCGACAATGATTGATAGAAATACTATATATCTATATATATTATCTTATAATAATAAATCGTTTCAGTAATAATTTACTGAAAGGCTTCTTCTTTAAGGCTTGTTCTTCTTCTCAGCAGAATAAACAGTGTGAGCTGTCTGCTAAATTGATCTTCCAGCTCAACCCACTCACACACACACCAAGCACAGCCTCGCCAAACGAGCACATCAATTTGGATGTATGCATGTATGAAATGTAACACATCCGAGCAGGAATGCATATTATCGTTGCTCAGTCGAACCCGGCCTTCGCTTCTGGACCCTTCTGAGCATTCCTTCATCGTGATTGGCCACAGGCGGGTTCGGTTCGGACGCGATTGGTGTGAGCAGTCCGCCACTCACTCGGTTTGGTGCCGCTTCGCCTGAACGCGAATTTATAGACCCTACTACAGCGAAGGCCTGGCTCATGAATAATAATTAGATTACGTGACCGGACGCATTCGCAAGGTTCCCAGGCAACGTCAGCGCGACTTACTTAATATTCATGAAGCGAGCCTTTGCCATACTGCGATCCGTAATTTGGCGTTGTTAGGTTGTCAATGGCTCAGAATGAAGGTGGATACTGTTGCAGCTGTGATGATGGGTTACCACTGCAGGTGAAAATGAAAACATCGTTACTTGGCGACGCGAGGGGACAGTTTGCGCATCATTGTCTTGGACATAAGTGAGTATTCTGGTCGGTGCTTTTTCCGTAAATGTACAGTATTGACAGTGCGCTTGGTTTTTACGCTGGATGTTATGTGCTTGTGGCTGGTACATCGTTGCTGTTTCGCACAAACACGCGCACGTCCTGCCCACACACTCCAGGAGACCGAAGTCACCTGTTATCAGTTATGGCACACGTTTAAGACAGTACTGGTTATGTAAATGATCTTAATATTGGTTGGGCACTTTGTTATACATCGTTGTGATTTTTACCGCAACGTTTTGTTTTTTTACGGTTCATTGAAGAATGTGTGGGAGCGGTGTGGTTTGTCAGTCATTTTTTGATACTGTCAGGTGGATAAGATGCTTAAAATAATGATAGAACTTTCATCCACCTACGAATATTTCCAGCGCGCGCACACACACTTACGCACGCGCGCTCGCGCATACCGCACAACACATCAGATGCAGACATGCGCCGCGTTTACGCACAACGAACAAACATACAAGGAGCTGTCGGTGTCACGACATGACCCGCGAAACGCTTCTGAAACGCATTTAAGTGTAAATGCTACGCGTACTGCCCTCAAATCGAGCGCAGCTGATACCTGTCGCACATCTTGGGTGATTGAGATTATGTCCATCTGGGTTTTCAGAACATCACATCACTGACTTCTGGTTTGGGAGAGGATTCTCAGACTGTCCTTGTTCACCCACCTGTAATTCTCATCACTGCGTTGTTTAACTATTCTCTCAACCTGCTGGAAAATGCACGATGATCCGTCTTAAAGAACTGTGCCTCTTGTTTGTTGTCAACACAGACAATCCGAATCATGGCAATCCTACACATATCCTGTCTGAGGCAAATGAGACAGAATATGAGCCTAAAAAAATCAATGACATCTGATGCATATGCACGTTATATATGCATTAGATGTAAACATTGGATATGCCTCTGATATGATGCACATGATATATATATTATATTGATGCAGCATGCAAGAATTAACCTACATCACCCTTTCTATGCAAAACCTCTTTTCTCTTTCTCTTCAGGTGAGCAAGTGTGTGTGCATGCGTAGTGTGTTGGTTTGCAGGAATGTGTGTCAGTGTGTGTGGATTATGAGAAGAGCATTGTGACCAGCAGATTTTTGCTGCAATGACCCGTTCAAGCACAGATTTCTGTCCCGTCCTCTGGCCTTCCGCTCTTCACATCCCAGACATGCACCACCTCGGCATCTTTTGACTTCATGAAGATTCCTGACATCGGTAATGTGATGAATAAATTTGAGGTCCTTGGAATTGTAGGCGAGGGTAAGTGCATATTTTTAAATATAATTCGCTAAAGAGAAAAAAGCATTAATCTTAGTGCTTATAAAACAGCTGCATGTGCGTATAGGCTATAGATGGTATACATCAAGCTTATGAAGCTTTTTCTTTGTTTGCAAAGGAGCCTACGGGGTGGTCCTGAAATGCAGACACAAGGTAAGACATGATTATGCAGTAACCTGTTGGTCAGCATGCTAAGTAAAACTGCAGAAACTCCAAATTGCACAGCGTGTAGTATATGATCCATGAAAATTTGTTATATTGTGGAAACTTGGTCATATTTGATTCTGTTTTTAAAACTAAATGAAGTTTATATCCACCTAGAAGAAGATCACTTATAGACCTATACTGCTTATGCAAAAAAAACAACACGCCTTGTGAATGTAATTTGTAGAGGTGATGCTAGTTTCTCATTTTACCCTTAAGATAAAACTGCCTAACAGAGTTAACCTTTATGGGCCTCGTGATTGTAACTTTCCTAGAAGAGTTGCAAAACATATTTAAACTCTTTAAGCGGTACATTTGTTGAGAGATTTCTTTTAGAAATATATTTTCAATTGTAATATGGCATGGTTCCCTAGCAACTGGTTCTTTTAAAATTGTGGGCTTCTCCAAACGCATTGCTTGTGGCCTAGTTGGCAGATTTGCTATATTGTTTGGGAGGCATTTTCAGACATTCGAACACTGCTAGACTAACTCACAATAAGGTAAATATAGGCATATTTTCAAGCAGCAGGAACTGCTTTTATTGAAATTGCTGCTGTGCGGTTGGGAGGTGCGGGGCACTTTTATATCATCCATTATGCAGTGATTTCTGATTTTGAAGGCCGATACCGAATACAAATATTAGCTGGTTTTAAAATCCGATATTCCAATATATCGGCCGATATTTTTTTATTTTTTTTTACATTTTAGAAACGCGCAACATAACATTAACAGATTTCCCTAACATCAGTTATTTGTAGTTATTTATGAGTTTTAACTTACATAATATGATAATGCAATTTAAAAAGAAACTTGTTTCTTTTACTGTCACAACAGGGGCCTGTTCCATAAAACAAGTTTAGCAAATAAGCCAGGTTTATTTCAGTTAGTCTGACTTACTGTCATTTGATTTGGTTTAAAATAAGTCAGACTAATTAAAACAAACCTGGCTTATTTGGTAAACTTGTTTTATGGAACAGGCCCCAGGAGGAACATCAAAATACATTAAAGTTCTGATAAATAAAATGTATAAAAATACAAACTTCAGATATGAAACCTTTGAACAAAAACAACCAAATCAAAGTGACCAGTTTTAAAAGACTTGGTAAGCTTCATAAATGTAACTTTGAATAGGACTGGAGACAAATCTGTTAAGTTCTGATAAATAACAACAACAACAGCAAAATATAAACTGCTAACAGTATATGAGGCAGTGTACTTAATCTGTCAATCCTCAATAGTCCAGTCCAGCAGAGGCAGGTTTTAGTACAAGAATAGTTATTTGTAGTATTCACTAAAATATTATTGTCACAACAGAACAGAGGAACGTCAAAATATATTAAAGTTCTGATAAATAAAATGTATAAAAATAGAAATTTTAGATATGAAACTTTTAAGTCCTTTGAACAAAAACAACAACAACCAAATCAAAGTTACCAGTAAGGGTGTTTCGGCCATTTTTATTTTATTTTTGAAATATTCATTTATCGGCCATTATAAATGCCGATACCGATAGTTTGGAAAATGCCTAATATCGGCCGATAATACCGGCTTGCCGATATATCGGTCGGGCTCTATTTAAAGCTTTAGGTGCTCAGTCCAAACTATGTAGCCTATGACACTGCTATTGATGTGTTTGTTCAGTATACAAAATAGCTTGCATCTGAGTTGAACCAGTGACACAGAGTTTGAAATACACATACCAGATTAAATGTCAGGGTACGTTTTAGTTTTGAATAAATGGTAAGCGTATGATATTCAAAAGGCGCAGTTTTTTATTATCATAACTACCTTTCTTTTAAGGTTATTTTTATAGTCCATTTGCTGTGTGTCCTCGATGCTGTTGGTATTTGAGTCATGGTTGCATGCCCAGGATGTGTCTTCACGCCTGGGCAGACAGCAGCAGTGTGGTTGGATGCCTGGCTAGATGATGAATGACAGTACAGTGCAACAGAATTGTTAGGGCTCATTACATTTTAGATTTCACTGACCTCGACGCACACACCCCGGAGTTAACACAGATACCGTGCACAATATTCATGCTCTTATCTGTACAGATTTGTGTAGTTACATATCTTTTCGAAAGGGCAAAATGAAAGTCAGAAGGTTGTTTGTTTAAATGTTTGCATATGGAGCTGTCACTAAATCAGAGACCTAGTTGCATCTCACCAGTATATTTATTGATTCTGACGTAAGTTCTGTCAAATAATCAGCATAGACTTGAATGGCAGAGAATCGATGATGGGAAGGAAATAAACCAATCATATTTCTATGCATAACTACATTGTTCCAATCCAAGTTCCCATGCATCATTGTAATGATAATGAGGCTGATAAATTCAGCAGCAAGTATACTTCTCAGCCTGTGCCAAAACAGAAACTAGGCTTGTGCTTTTAGTAATTGGTCAGTCAGCGCTTTCCCTCCTTCATTAATTGCATTCAAAATTGCAGCTGAAATCAAGAGTGACTGTTTCTTTTTGGTTGCATTCGGTCTTGGGTATTTTTCACCATCAATTGTCTCCAATGCTAATATGCCTGCAGTCTATTTACAGACATTCAAAATAAATGCGGATCTCTTTATATACCTGTGTAAGAACTGTAATGAGTCTGGGAAAATAGGACTGTTCAACCTCATTAGGAGGCGAGATTAAATTTGTAGGCATTTGGTGTTGTGTAGAGTTACATTTGCCTTTGGATATTTTGTTATAGAATAGAATAAATAGAATAGAGTTCTAGTCATTTAATTTGAATGGACAAGCTTTCCGGGTACCATATGTTTTATAACAAATAATTGCTTGTTTCACATTGTTTTGTTTTTTTTAGTAACACATTGTTATATTTACATTAAATTTTCATTACATTATTTTATTTTAAATGAAGGCTGTTCTCTGTAAAAGGATAGTTCACCCAAAAATGAGCACTCATTAATTACTCATCCTCATGTCGTTTCAAACCATAAGAGCATTCAACTTTGGAACGCAAATGAAGCTTTTTGACCCTCCACAGACTGCAAACCAAACTTAAACCATGTTTAAGTTTCAGAAAGGTACCAAGAACAATGACAAAATAGGCCATGTGACATTAGTGGTTCACAGCCTTGGGCTGGGTAATATATCGTACAATATATTTGAGTTCAGTTTTGCGGGTGGTTCATTTTTTTTTTATACTGATACCGTTATACAGTATCACAGACATAGCTTGTCGGTGATCTACAGCTCTGTATTAACCACTGCTCCATTTGAAAACAGGTGATGGAGATTTACTCGCTAATCAAAGAACGGGCTTCATCAATGAAATGTGCATGAATATATTGTGCGATATATTGCCCAGCCCTAGTTTAACCGCAATGGTTTGTTTTGTTCGCAAAATACAAGAAATAGTGCATTCTTGTTCCAACTTGCTTGTTATCAAGGAAAATGCACACACAGATTACTATTAATGCTGAAATCAGTATTTCTTAACTGAGATACAGTATACAGTGCAATCTAGCAACAACAAATTAAAACTAAATTGTACAAAATTAAACAACCGTAACAAATCTTTTCATTACTGAATTAAATTACATTAAATTAATTTTAAAATAAAATTAAAAAGTCAAAAGTACAGATAATTAAAACAAATACCCATTTTAATATTTTAACATTTTGTCCCAAGCATTTTAGTAGGATGTAACATACTTGCTATATTTCTTTTGATATCTCTTGTCCAGTGTGCCAATCATTTTCTCAAATCCCTCTTTGCTAAAAGTGCGTTCACACCTGAGGTGACTTGGGGGAATATATCTCGGTATTCACGTGTAGTTGGACCCTTGAACATGTCGAGTTTACGCCGGTTTCACACTGCACGCGTCAGCAGGGCGTGAGGAGCGCGTATTTTTTCTGGCGCCCATGCAATCGGCGCGCTCCTGTTCTGAATATGCGCTGCTTATGCGTGCAGTGTAAAGCGCCGCGAATAGCCCTGCAGGATGTGTAATTGCGTCTTTGCATTGACTTAACATGTAAATGACTCGCGCTTACTGCTTCGTTCGTGTCTGGTGTGAGCAAGAAGGAATGTCTTGTTACGTCCACTAATGCATTTATTTATTTAATATAATCACAACATTTGCTGTAATGTAATCGCAAAAGCTGACATCGCTATTGCGATATGATTAATCGTGCAGCACTAGTTGTTATTTTAGGTTTTTGCACAAAACCTATTTTTGCAGGAAAACACAATTTTGTACTATTTTTATTATGTCTTTCTACTGTAAATAACTTCAGTTATTTGCCATTACTTTCAAACTATTGGTGAATTGGTATTTTCTTAGTGAAAAGTTTTTAAGTCATTTTTAAAGTTCAGCTTTGGCAAGTATATGGGATTTGGTATTACTTTAGTATAAGGACTAATTCTCACTATTAACTACTTGCTGATTTGCATGCCTATTATTAACATATTGGCTGTTTATTAGTGCTTTTAAAACACATATTCTGCATTACCATATTCTAGAGACCTAATACCTAAAATTAACAACTACCTACTTACTAATAAGCAACAAATTAGGAGTTTATTGAGGCAAAAGTAATAGTCAATGGTTTCAATAAAACATAACTAATTATACTAACCCTAAACTTTTAAGTGGTAATGTATACATAAAATAATTTGCCATGTTGTGTCTAAAATGTAAATGACTAAATATGTCCTCCTTGTTTATAGAATTATTGTATAAAGTCGATCGGTCTGTTGTCTGTTGTGCTTAGCCATTCAGCGAAAACAATAGGGTTTTATTTCCATGCACTCTTTTGCATACCAACATATAAAATACAATATTGAAACAAACACCATTTGTGTGAATATTGATTGTCATAAAAGCACATTCCCTGCACATATCTGACAAACCCATATTCAGCTAAATCATGCATTGCGTATCCCCACATCCTCATACAAACAATCCTTTGTTACACATCCACTTAGACCCTTAATGGAGATTGCATGTATTGTTCAATATTTTAATAGGCACTAATGAAAACCGAAAGCTGTTAAGTCTGCTCTGGCAAACCTTGAATCTTGTATTAGAAAGTACAGTAAAATTGTTGTTTATTAACTCCAGTATTTGTCATATATATTTGTCAATATATTATTAAATCAGGGTTTACGCAGTAAGTGAAAGCATGTACACACGAATCAAGGAACAAATACATTATCATTAATATGTATAAAGCAAAACATATTCATTGTGTTGTAGGATGTACTTTCCTAGAAGTGCATTTTGAGACGCAGACTTTACAAGCAAACCTTTTAAAAGCTCAGCGCTTCAGTCCCTGCTGAAAACACACTCGTTTCTGACTACTGGCATTGGCTTCTCTATTGTTTCTCTCAAGTCTACCCAAGTGATGTTATCCCAGCGAATAGGGGCTGTGAAAGGCCCTTTGTGCGTGACCAAACACAACAAGAACTGCTGTTTGTTCTTGTCTTTGGTTGAGATATTCTTGTGTAGGTTTCAATTAGTCGTTTTTGCATCTGAACATTCAAAAAGCTGTTAATATTGTTGTGTATTTGTCAGCCAGAAAGTGTAGTTCGGTGTAGTGCAACGATCACTTAAATTCTATTAGCGTATCCACACTTTGTTTTAAAGCTTGCTTCATTAAAATGAGTGAAAAAAACAACAAAAAGCAAATGAAAACATCAAATGCATGCAGCGAGGCAGCAATTTATTTATTTGTCAGCAATGTGCAATCACACCCACACTGATTAGCATTTGAGCATCTCATGTTTTAAGATCTATTAAATGACTGTTTGATTTTGCGGGTGATGTGAAGCTCAATAAGGGTACTTTATATGCTCTCTTCAGACGTGTGAGGCCTGTGCGGTCCTGTGAGTGACGGGGATCATCTGAATTGAAAAGCTTGTTCAATTGGAGAAGAATATTTATTTTTATAGCGTAGCAGTTGAATTGAGGGCAGAGGAGGAAGAGGGGACGTGAGTGTGCATTAGCATTAAATAGGTCACCTTGAGTGGGAACGCTGGTTGTGGAGGGCTGTGTTGAGATGACTGTGCAAGGCACCGTGGACAAGATTGTGTGTGACAGAAATGCCAAGAAGAGAGAGATATCGTTTCATTAGGAAAGATAGCTTTTTGGACGTGAAGCTGGAGAACGAGGTATTATGTTCAAACATGCTGCTCTTATTTGTGATGGGTTTATTTTTATTGTTCGTGCAAATATAGTGATTGAAGTTGTATTAGTTCTCGCAAGGCAGAACTGAATTGGTATTCCTGAAACATTTTGGTTGGTTTTTTTTTTGTTTTTTGTTTTTTTCAAGCCTAAAATATTAAAGGTCTCCAGTCTTTTTAACCAGAATAAATTAACATGCATTATATTGTACTAAAGTTTTGGGTCAGACATTTTATTTTATTTATTTTTATTTTTTTATAAATTATGTTCTTGTTTAAAGGTAATTGCTAAAAATATCTGGAAGCTTTGTTTGGGAGATAATTTTAGGTGTGTTGTTTTTGGCGTCTGTAAATTTCTTCTACACTTTCATAAAACTTTTTATAGTTTAAACATCACTGACGCAGTCATCTGAAAATCAAAAGTCTAAAAAAAAAAGGCCATGGGGATATATGCAGAGACAAATTAAATTGTGAGCAGTGATTAATTTTAGTGTTGAGCTGGCTGGGCTTAATCTACAACCATCAAGTGAGCCTATGTTATAAATGAAATAGTTGTTTGTTTTTTTCACCCGAGCATTATTTTATGAGCAGGAATGGCGCATTAAATCCTGCATCCGGCTTGGTAATAAATTGAAAACATCACGAAGGCTTAAAATGGATTCTAATCACCGTTTACAGGATATTATTTAGCACTTAAACGTGCCGGTGTCACAGTGCTTGGCTCTCAAGGCTAAGCTGCCCCACCATGTGTCTAATGTAAACATGTCCGTGGTATTAATAGAACAACGGCTGCGTAGTCAGTGGAACACAATCAATATGTGGGACACTCTAGTTCCATTGTATGGATCTTATGGAAGACAACATGCGATGCTGTATACTCTACTGCTCGGAGCTCACACAGCCTTGCAGGAGTGCCAGAGAATAGGGTTTGTGGGAAAGAAAAAAGCTGAATCAAAGAAAACGTGTGTGTTCATCATTTTTCTAACATTTACATTAAGGTTACCTTTGGCATCATTTAATATTCACTTAAATTAATCATTAGAAATTTTAATTAAACAATTAAATATAATTCCTGGCAAACCTGTAGCATTCACTTCCAGCATCTAACAGTCATTAGTTTTTGGTATAACTGAAATAAACTACTGTAAGTATTTTAATCAATATTTTTATTTATTAACCCCTTAACTGTCACCGTTCCGAATACGGGACACCTACATTTTTTTTTAATATATGTCCTGAATTACATCTTTTTAAGCTTGTATAGTACTTTTTCATGTGTTTTCCCGAAAATGGGGGTGACAGTTAAGGGGTTAAGGATGCATTGAATTGATTAAACACAACATTAAAAATATATAATGTAAGAAATGATACACAAAAATATGAAGCAGCACAGCTGTTTTAAACATCGATGACAAGAAATCTTAGATTTTCTATCACAAGAATAAAAATAAAGTTTAAAACAATTATCAAATCAGAGGACAGTTAAAGTGCCCCTATTATGCCATTTTAAAGGTTGCTAATATTGCTTTATGAGTATCTTAAAACAGGTTTACATGTATGCAAGGTTTTCTCCAAAATTAGGTTTAATTTTACCCCATTTCTAAATGATTCGTGTGAAGAAGTTAGAAGAATCAGTCTGTCTAAACCCCTCCTCTCCGTAAGCTCTCACTGCTGTGATTGGTCAGATGGTTCAGTTCTTTTATTATTGGTCTACCGCTACAGCGGTCCACAGAGCTTGTACCAAAACTATACTTTCTGACATCACTAGAGGTGATCTCTGAGAGAATACGTCAATGTGTAGTTAGCAAGGACCACCGTGGAAAGTGCTCGCAATTTGCTTTTGTAAGTGAATCGGGCACACCTCTAGGTTGTGAACTGCAGCACTGTATAATGCATAACACTGCGTTAAACATCGTTTATCATTACTGAAACTAATAAGGCAGACAGACAGTCAAGCTGCATCAGTCACAATGTTTAGACTACATTAGGCCCACAGCTGAACAACAGAACTACAAAAACGCATGTTAGCCTTTACACAACATAACGTACACAAATACACATTTTGAACGATCGCTAGAAAATATAATCATCAATTGTTAATCTTACTTACAGGTACAAATTCAGAGGAGCAAGCCGGTCCAAATAAACTAGGCACTGATCCATCTTTTAAGACCAAGCGTTTGGTGAATATCGCGTTGTACTCCAAGATTGGAAAAGCAGTCATCAGTAAAATGAGGCGAACACAACAAGAGACTGTACAGCTGAGGTGTTGTTGAAAAAAATAAATGTTAACCACTCATTCTTTGTATATTCATCTTTCAGAAGGGCGTATATAAAACAAATTAACTCTCACAGGATACAGCGTCGTCTTCACATGATGTACTGTTTGTGGGCGGGGTAAGTTGTTCGCGAGGTAGAACGTGGGCGGACATTATGCAAATATGTTACTTAGCGACCTGGATCCGTAACAGAATAAGATTCGAATTGCTGACTACTCGTTTAGGTGAACGTGAGCCGACTCTAGTTTATGTTCACATACAGCTACATGACACACTGCATGAAAGATCATATTTGAAAAAGCATAATAGGGGCACTTTCATATTGCTCTTGTGCACTTGACTGTATTTTTGATCAAGTGAATGCTGGCTTGGAGACGAAGCTTCTTTCTTGGCATCTAAAATTTACATATAAAATTTGCAACTTAACTCTCCTTAATTGTTCCCTTAAAGAAGCGCTGACAAAAGCCAGAGGATTCAGTACAGATAACTCTTTAAGAGACCCAATGAATGGATAAGATATCAAATTTAGTGGTGAAAGTACTCTGTTTCTCCTGGAGGCAAATGGGGTTTAAGTTCACGATACCTTGCCAGCTCAGGAACCCAGCTTGGCATGAGACATGTTTTGTTTCCCATCTTAGCAGCAAAGACAGTTAAGGTTGTGCCAGCTTTGTTGGCAAAATGAAATTAGATCCGTGCTGTTTTTCAACAGTGTAGTTGTACCAACCGTACAGATGTTAGAACGAATGCCAACATCGTTATTAACGTAAACAATACTAAAGGTTGCTTGACTATGCATTCTGACGTGTTTATCTGTAAATTTGCATGTAATTATTCCTAAACAATTTACAATAACAGTACCGTGCACTTAGTAGGAACATGTCTATGCACAGGTCACTGCACTATTGACTTTTTGCACTCGTGTTGAGAGAAATAGCCTCTCAAATGATCTGACCTCCCACCATCTGAACGCCACAATGGCTATGAAGAAAGCTGTGAAGCTAACGAATTAAAACTACAAGCTTGTCACTTGTAATCCTACTTTCTGCCCATGCTTGATTTATAGACACACAGGCTCTCATGGACCCCCTCGTGAGTGACAGTAATGATATATTGAGTGGTCTGAGTGGTTTGGACCCCCGACAGCCCCTTTATGTTCCCATCAACAAACCAAATCAACAGTCTGTCTTTCACAAGTACACCTGACCTATACATTAACATGCTGTAATCCAAAACGGACACAACAAGCTAAAGATCAGATTACCTGTCACCAAATAGCAGATATGTCATTGTTTGATGTCACTCTGTATTATCACAGGATTTATGTCTGGAAGGTAAAGGCATATTTTTAGTGCATATGCACTTTTGTAAATACAATTATGGCTTGGTCTCCATGGTTATTAGAAATATGAGACACGGACGCTGTGTGTGTGTGGTGGGTTTCGAAGCTGTGAAAGTCTCAGCTTCTCCATAAACACCTTTCAGATCTCCCCAACCCTTCCGCTTTCTTCACTGTCCATGACTCATTTAGCCCCTATTTATATACTCCAAGAGACAGACAGGTTCAACAACTAAGTGAGAGGCTAAAAATTCCTAAATAATTTTTGTTGTTGTTGTTGTTTTCTCTCAGTTTGTTACACAATGCTGAAGCAGATTATAATGCATTTTCTTTACCTTTGATTTAAGAGGCTTTACTTCCCAAAGAATTGAAAATTGCCATTTACTCACCCTCATGTTCTTTAAAACTTGTTTGCTTTTATTTTTCCTGTGAAAACTCAATTGACATTGAACCAGGGTTAATATAGTTAGCTAAAACTATTTAAACAGATTTAGTCATTCAGATAAAGCTGAAATGAAATAAATAAATATTTGATGAACAACTTAAAACTGAACAAAAATTCGAAATGAGAGAAAACTTAAGTGAAAAAAATGTAAATGAAAAAATAAATAAAATTACTTCAAATAAATATTAAAACTGAAAAAAAAAAAGATTTATTTTTCTTTCTTTTTTTTTGAAGGGGGGAACTTAAAACTTAAAAATTGAAGCAAATTTAAAACTTTAAGATGAACTATAATAGTACATAACAATACTAAAAATAACACTGCCTTAGACCCCCCTGACATTTATTGTATATCATTTGTGTTTTACAGAAGCCTTGAATTTGAGGAAGAAATTTCAGACTGTTGAAGAGCATTTTGTACTAATCTATTTTTAGACATACTGTCCTTTGTCCACCATGTTTGAACTGTGTATTTTCATTACCTTTAACATCAGTAGGTTGCATACATTAGTATGTTCACAGATGCTAATTTAGCCAGTATTGCATTTTGCTTACTTTCTAGCATGTATGCATATTGGGAAACTATCAAAACCCTGCAGAATCGTTCTTAAGAGACTTTCTGCTCAAGGGCCAACCCCATATCAGAAAATATTTCTGCTAAAAAAGAAGATTTTAATATCAAAAGCCAATATAACCATGGTCTGACTAGTCCAGACACATACTGAAAGCCTGACCGTTCAGTGTAATTAAAGCAGCCAGGACTACTCTGCAAGTAGCCCATGCAGGGGTCTGGGAAACTCAATATGGAAAAACTACAGCCTTATCCATCCCCACATGCACGCTGAGCCTCTTAATCATTTCTGATCAGGAATCATATCTGTTCATGACGAGCGGTGCTTCAAGTGAAAATGACTTGTAGTTTCACTGCGGAGGAGAAGCATGAGGAAGCCTTCAAGGCACTTGCTTCTGCACCGGAGGCGTCAGGTAGAGCTAGCGTTTGGATCCAGCCTTGTTGTGGGAGTTTCAGTTGAGATTTTCTTTCAGTCTAATTGCAACTGGTTTAAATGCTGGCCTCGGCGGTGTGCTGAAAGCTTCAGAGTTTGGGCATTTTATGGATTTTGTCCAAGAGTTGACACATTTTTGCTATAAAATGGGCATTGGTTTTGTTTTTTGACTTGATAAACCTTATAAAAAGTACTGAAGTGGTACTTTAGTGAATATATTACACCACCATTCAAAAGTTTGATGTTGGTAAGGTCTTTGTTTTAAGAGTTTAGTTTCCTATGCTCACCACGACTGCATTTATTTAATGATAAATACATTTAGGCCTGTCGCATTAATAAATATATCAACTTATTGCACAGTATATGTACATGACCTCAGTAATGTTCGGTGATGCAATATATTGCCCGTTATATTTAAATACAAAATAAAAAAATGAATAAAACTTGTGCCTATGTTTATTGCAGCTTCTCGTACATAACTAGTTCAAAGTTTTAAAAATCCTTCTACAAAAAAGTTTAATCTGCAGTTATAGCCTTGTTTAAGGATATGTTCCCTTGTGCATATAGAGATCTGACTGCTAAATAGGGATTGTGTTTTTCAGCAATAGTGTGAACCCTTACTTTTAAAAAAGAAAAAGGAAAAAATCTCCATAAAAGTTCTTTGTGTATTTGTCTTTTTTCTACTTGAAAGAAAATGTGTATTATTATTTATTGAAGTTTTTTAAGGTATCTGATATTTTCCATGATCCTAAATATTTTTATGAATTAAATGTTTGTTGTCAATTGAAAGTGTGTAGGCCTTCTTCCATTATTATGCTGTTCTATTATGATTATACATTCAGCGGCATAAAATGATCTTAAAATGACAATGACATCGCTTATCACAATTATTTATGGGGCAATATATTGCACAACAAAAAGTTGTTATCATGACAGGCCTAAATACAGTACAAACTTTAATATCCTAAAATGTTATTGCATTTTAAAATGCCTGCCTTATATTTTCATGTATTTTAAGGGATGTTTTAACATAGTTTCGGGAAAAGCACGCTGAGTGTCAGCACAGCCGGTACCCTTTAACGCTCATTAGT